>VZSF01000206.1:0-29946 GCA_013398295.1 Chionis minor
TTCTATGATTCTATGATTTGAACAGTAAATAAAAATGTCCTGCTAAGCTGCTGTTCCGAAGTATCTGTTCAACAAAACACTTATATGCCTGTTTAAATCCGTTAGTGAAGAAGCGCTGAAGCCTAAGTTTAATGATATCCACGCGCTAAGCTCCATTAGCTTTAATGGTCTTTAAACCCACATGGAGAATCAGATGCACCCTGAAGGATGTCCTGAAGACTATTGGCTTGCCTCAGGACTCAGGAGCCTGGGAGCTTGCCAGCTAATTAATCTTCTGTCAGCAGCAGCAGTTCAGAGTCATGATGGTTAAGGTGGAAGGGCTGGTGGTCAATCCCATGCAGCGAAAGGGTGTGCAGACGGGTGGGTGAGCACTTTGCTTCTGAGACCTGTATTTGGTGGCTGGGTGGCTGGGGAGGAGACCTTACTTGTGACTGAAGAGGAAATGGAGGCAAAGGCATTGCTGGGATGCTCTTGGACTGTTTCCCAAGAACAATGCTTGAAAGGCTCTGCTGTTAACTACAAACCTCCCCAGCCCAAAGCCAGACTGAGAAGTATTTCAGGGTGTCAGAATACATTACCTCAAGAGGAGTGATTTTGTGTTTGCAGGCAGTTAGGAAACACCCCTCCAACAGATAGCATAGGAGCTCCCGAGGACTCCATCCAGCCCTTCACCAGCCACACCAGGGCACTGCTTTTCCCTGGGTCATGGCAACAGCCCTCCTGTAGCACCGATGGACATCCCTATGGAGGCAATGCAGTTTTGTCATTTTTCAGTAGCTGAGAATATGGCCCAAGGGGAATTGAATGAACGCATATGACATGCAAGGCAGGAAGGGGGAGGGCTTTTGGTACAAAAGGAACCTTAACTTCACCAAGTTTTCAATTAAAAAAAAGAAGGGTGGAAAATGGAGAGACAAGGGGAAATTGCCCACTGATTACAAATACAAATGAAGAGTCCAAAGAAAACAGACTTTACAAGAGGGTTATGAAGCGGTTACCATAAAGTTTCTCTTCACCTTTTGACCCATCCTGTGAGTCACTCCAAGATAAGACTGAGTAGAGAATTGTCATATGGGAAACTAAGTAAAGGCAGCTCTTCTCCTAAATAAATAAGTGGTCTACCCAGGGGGAATTACAGAAATGTGAAGTTGATTTGTCTTTCCCTCATATCCTTTAGCTTTGTGTTTCTGGGCATTGCTTTAGGCACTTGAAGTGCTGGAAAAAAACCACAGCCTTGAGCTCAGGACCTGGTAAGTAAAAAGAATTAAAGAAATACCATAGCAGAACACTTCTCCCCCTCTGCCCTTTGCCATGTACAGGAAAAATGAATTGTCTATACAACTGTCCTGTCTCCCTCTGGGCTCCATCAAGTAGCAAGCACCACCTATGGAAAGACTTCCATGAAATTCAGGGAAGTTTCTAATGGGCCAACAGAAATAATTGACAATCTTCTTTTGATGTCCTTGGAGGGATCCATCCCACGTTCTGCTGCTGATGCTGGGTGATTGCGCTGCCTGTCACTAAGGAAGCCTCTGAGCTAATGATAGCCTATACTCATATTTGGGTTTACAGAAGTCAAGCACAGAATAGTGGGAGGCATGGCATAGCAGAGATACAGCTAGCCACTTTCCAGGTGGGTTTTGCAGACAGCTACTCTGCTAGCGAAACTGAGCTAATTTCCAGTTACTGGGGGGTATATCTGCATAACACCATTGTGACCCACCGTGAAGCTGGAGCTGTGACTGGTGTTGCATAGTCCTAATGAAGTCACAGCCCACTGAGTATAAAAGCATGTTAAAATGTTTTGAGCTGGTGCTGACATGTGTTTGGCTAGGGTTTTATCTGATCCGTTGGACCTTGATTCATAAGATGGGATTGTCCTCATTTGGTACTGAGGAACCTCCTGCCAAAGGATCACATTCCTGTCTGTCTCTGAAAAAAATAATTTGTTTGCTAACTGAGGGCCCAGCCCTCGAGCGACTGACACCAAGCTTGTCCCAGCAGGGGCAGGGAGGGAATGTGCATAGCCAAGTGCTCCAAAGCCAAGCCATGAGGAAATGGTGAGGTTTTCTACACAGAAGTATTTTTGGAACACCACTTCTTTATAAGAGATCAGTGATAATGAACCCAGACAAAAGAACCAGCTTGTAAATGCAAGCAGATGGTATTTCCAGATGCTCCCAGTAATTTCTCTAACACAGTGCCTCAGCAGTACCTGATAGCTGAGGAATGGGTGACACGCAAGGATAAGAAATGATCTGGTTTTATTTTTAGCAGTGCTTCTTTTTCATACAAGGAGTTTAGGTTTATCTGCTCTGACACTATCATTTGACAAATTTTGGTTCAATGAGTTTTGTTTGGCTTGGAAGAGGGACATCTACATTTTCTCACATTAAAATTGGCATTCATCACCTTGGAAAGAGACTGTATGAGTAAAAGCCTGCCAGTGCAAATCTCAGTGACTTCCCTCTCCCATCACCTCTCCTCCCCTTCAGCTCAACCCCCTGCAGGTAGCTCCCTGCCTTCACTCCAGACCCTGACAGCCATCATGCTGTGTGGCTGTGTGGCTGTCGCCACACCATTGAATCCGCCTGTGCATTTAACTCATTTCTTCAACTCTTCTCTTCTGCATTATCTATTTAGACAGTATCCCATCTGGGACATATATCAATGACTGGAACAAGGAAACCTTCTTGCCTGGCTGTACTTTGATAAATAAAAAATAATAGCGATAATGTTAATAAAAGCAGTGATAATAATGATGGTAGTAGCAACAGATTAACCAGGTTATTCATTTCACTCTTCAGTGAATGCAGTTGCTTGGGAAAATTAATTCAATGGGTCTTTTATGAACAGCCAGTCCACTTAAGAAAATATATGCAGAGGACTAAGGTACTTGCTTATCAGCTGTGTCATGGTAACTGTCCATGTAGGTG
Organism: Chionis minor; assembly: GCA_013398295.1. NCBI lineage: Eukaryota > Metazoa > Chordata > Aves > Charadriiformes > Chionidae > Chionis > Chionis minor. The sequence continues at coordinate 2,937 of VZSF01000206.1, forward strand.
GTCTTACAGGAAAATGTCCAGGATAAATGTCATCACCTTGTAATTCCTGCAGATATGCATAGGGCAAGTGCCACTGCTCAGCCCGTGTAGAACGGCCTGTTGATCTGCAGTAATGTCACCATATGCATGAGGCTCAACTTTACTTGCCTTGCACAGACAGCTGGTCACAGACTCAGACCAGAATGAAGTGTCATTACTTGCCCAGGATGCCTCTGTGCACCACAATGCCAGAAGCACCTCAGAAGCTGAAGGTGTAGCATTTTTTATAGCACTTAACTGACAGATGAGCCTGTATTTTCTTTCCAAAATAATTTTGCCAATCTAAAACCAAATTAGATGTAGACAATCTTACAAAAGTTTGATCATAAATACCTCAAAAGGTTCTTTTTTCTTGTTTCAGCAGGAGACAAACAAAGCTAGAGGATCCTTCCCAGACCAATAGGGCAATTTTAACCTCAGTGTGAGGCTATCTCTACCAGCAGATGTTTCATTTGTTGCACTGAATTGCTGGAACGTCATGGTTGAGGCTGGCTCTTTGACTGGTATGTGAAAGTTAAGAACTCAACCAAAACACCACAAACCCAAAGGAAACAGATCTTGTTTTGCTGTCAACAGCCTGACAGACAGTAGGTGAGGCCCCATCTCCCCTACAGGCTATTGAAGAGTAACTTGATCAAGGATATGAGATAAATGAAGATGACACAGTCATGCTGGGACTGGAAAGGTGCCTCCAGCAGCGGCAACAGAGTGTGTGTATGCTTGCTAAGGAAATTGCAAGGGTCTTACTTGTTGTCTCAAAGTTTTCTGCTTCAAAAGGCTGTTGAGAGCAAGTGTGAACATGCTGGGTCCTTGCTGTCCCAGCCATTGACTGTGGTGGGAAACCAGGACCTTTTCTAGAGACAATGGCTCATGTACTGCAGTGAAAATAACTCTGTTTTGGGAAAGTCTCTGAGAGAGGCAAAGACATTTTCCCAAGAGATTGCTGTCCTTACCAGGACCCCAAGAAGTGGGATCCTGTCTGCTCCAAGTTCCTGTCTGCTCTAGCTGAGGCAGGAGAGCATGTGATAATTACCAGGCTATTCTGGGGTTACAGATTTTCTCCAGCAAAAATTCTATCCTGGACTCAAGACAAGGTTGGTCAATGCTGACATGTTTCTGCAAAACAAAACAGCATTTTTGACCAAAAAAGGTTTTTTTCAAAAAGCATTTCCTTGGGTCAGGTGCTTTTGCTCTGTGTCCAAATGTCCATGGTGCCAAGTGCTTTTCTAGTATTCAAATATTCTGGATTTTTCAGTCAAATACCTGAAAAAAGTGGTTAAAACTTGCAAAATATAAAGCAGATCCTGTCCCTGCAGACAGATAAGCCTACAGTGGAGAGCTGATTTGAATGTTTTAATGTCAGTTTTTATTTCGTATCCAGATACTGGTCTGGTGGTGAGAATGGTTTGCAAGGTTACAGTGCTTACAAAAGTATCTTTGATGGGATAACTTCTGAGGCACCGAGAGAAAGGCAAGTGATACGGAGACAGGAGCTGTGACTTTATTCTTCATTGTGAAAGCATTTTGGCTTTTTCCCTGTCTGGAACAAAACCAGCTTTAGGCTCCCTCATAAGTCTGCCCCATGACAGTATCATTTCCTGCTGAGTCAGCTAATGGTGTGGACCGGGTGTCCTTAGCACTTCGGTGGGTCCTTCAGAAAACTGTGAACGGACTGTGAAAACGAGTAGTACAGCCCGTGCAAATCCCCTAGGAGCCCTCAACTTTCCTGTTATGTTCAATTCATTTTATCCCAGCTGTGACACCTTGCTTCCAGTGTGCCACAGGAATTTTCACTGATGATATACAAGTGCCTCAGACTTTTCCTGCTGCTTGCAGCCCTTGAAACTTGTATCAAGGGCATATCAGTACAGGAACAATATTATGAGATCACTGGGATGCAGAGTATGTCTGCAACATTTCTTCAGAGCCTCTTGTAGCCATCAGAAGGACTCCCCATACACTGGAACAAGGGCCTTGCAATTCCTCTAGACAAATGTTGAAAGCTGTTTTCAGATTCAGGAGAGCAACAGCTACCTTCAAGTGAGGATCAGAACTTTTTCTTCCTGAATATACAGGATTAGGGGCATCTGTTGAGAAAAAAACACAAGAAAATTCAGATATAGTTTTCAGGTTACCGTTCTTAATGTTGAAGGAGCTTGACTATAGGACATATACTTAGACACTAGGAAGGTAGAGGATTGAGACTTGGGTTCATCTGACCAAAAGTAAGTGTCTACCCTTCATCTCCATGCACGTTATCCTCAGCCCATTAAGTGGAGAGTGGAGAGAAATGGTGCAATTCACCTCTTCCTAAAAGATGCGTCTTCAACAGGGCAGACGAGCAGGACAGTATCAATCTGACTATAAAGGCAGCTGAGATGTGGGGGTCAGCTCCAGCACAGGTTCTGCGGCAGGTACCTCAGTGGTGGAAACGGGGCAAGGCAGAAAGGCGGGTTGCCTGCTGCATTCGGCCAGTGGTGCCTGGGCGCTGGAGCGGGGTGAGGCAGGGACTGGGGTCCCCCTCAAAGCTGCTGCCGTGAGCCCCTCTGCTTCCACCTGCTCTCGCTGCCAGGGATGCCAACCCACAGCAGCTCTGCAGAACGATAGCAGTGTAGAACAGCTGAGTTACTGAGAAGTAGGCTCCTCCATGCCCCTGACCCCTGTCCGCTCCTCTCCCTCCCTGCAAAGCCAAGAGACCAGTCACTCAGGGTCTGGAGCCTCCACTAAGAGCATGTGAAATAGTCTTCAGCTGGATCAAATGGAAATGTGGAGCTGACCCCAGGCTTGGCACGATGCCTGTATGAGATAAGCTTTTCTCCTCTCTTTGCCAGGACTCAATTTACAACAGCAAAGTGCTGTGATTGCCTGGCAAGTCTAACCCCTTGTAAGAGCTCATCAGGCATTGCTTTCAGCACCAGCAGAAGATGCCTGACAGTGCTGTTTCTGCACACAGATAGAGTTACAGGCAACTTCTCAGAGAAAGTTTCTCTGACTAGCCCATTTTGAAAGACAGGAAGACAAGTGGTAAAGAAATAAGCTCTCATGTGCACTCTCCATCCATCCTAGGACAAAAGCAAGGTGAAGGAGCTGTGTGTCTTTCCCCAGCGTGCTCCCGTGCCACTGCAGAGCTCTCATATGCAGGGCAGGAGGCAGACTTTTGTCGAGGAGAAGACTGCTCCCTCCCCTGAGGTCACAGGGAATGGGGACGCCCATACCTCACCAAGGTGTCTACATTCACGTGTGGGATGAAGCTGTAGCCTCCAGACTTCCCACAATTCAGGGAATCTCAAACCTCTGTCACAGAAATAAACATGAGCATTTCCTAGCTCTGTTGCCTATTTGTAAGACCATTTTTACAGTCTGTTTAGTGCTGGTGAATTTCAGGAAAATCACAGCAGCTACCTTACATTGACCTGCATAAGATCTGCAGGCAGACCTGAATTTTAGGATTTATGCTTTCTGTATTGGAGAGGGAGATGTCTCCCTAGTCCTGCTTCAAAGATCCAAAGAAAGCAGAACACTCTTTTCACGAACTTTATTATGGTAAAAATCTGTTCACCACAAAAGGAAAGGTCGACACATTATCTGTGCTTTGCAGCACACACACTGCAATTCCAGGTAGCAGGAGCTTTCCTCTGGAATGAAATTAGGCAACGGTGTAATTCTTTTCATGCTCCACATGTGCTATCTTTCATTTTGAGGATTTCATTGTGCCTTGCAAATGTCAGTTGCTTAAGGCACGCAGCTCAAGTAGGTATAATTTATCGTTTTTCATTATATTTATTACCAAGATCGTTTCAGTGGAACCCAGGTGCTCTGGGGTAGAAACCCTTCCTCCTCAGCAGGCAGCACTCCCAGGCCCCGGGGGAGAGAAAATTTTCTTCAAAGTGATTCCCAGGAATTCATTTCCTCAGCCTGTGATTAGGTTTTCTAACCTTTCTCGATTCTGAGCTGTGGTCCTTTACATTTATGCAGCCGGGCATACGTCTGTGTTCTGGGTGCGCAGATGCCCAGATTGACAATCCTGACAAGAGTGATTCTACAGTTGTCTTGAGACCCACTTCTTACAAGGCAGCACTGCCTTTTCACAGAGACAGCCTGGATTTAGCAAGGAACGGAAATCTGCAGCAGCCATAGGAGTCTTCCTGGCCAGCATCACAGCCTTTGGGGGACAGTACCTGGGGCTCTCCTGGATTTGCCTCGCAGGTGCACCATGTGCTGCCTGGGCTGTATCCTGCTCCTCCATGGGGAGCAACTTTCCAGTCACAGCTCCCCTGCCAGGGTAGAGTCCCAAGCTGGCCAGAGTATCGCCAGATTAAAAATGAACCTGTGCCATTGGGAACGCCTCGTAGGGCATAGGTGATCTGGTCGGTGTGCTGTAAGTGAAAAGCAAGCATGACTCTTCTACTGCCCACAGCGCTCACGGGGTAGTTTGCCCACGTGTAGGGGCACGGCATGAGTTTTTACGTGCTAGCCAAATCCACATCAGCTGGGACATTTTTCAGGCCTTCATTTAAACCATGGTGAATGTGAAGTGATAAAGGGTAACTTCAATGCTTGAGAGTGAATATTGCACCTTGTTGGACTTTGCAAAGTTTTTAGGCTACTTTAATCTCCTATTTTTGCCTACTCATGTGTGTGAGAGCTGGTAAAAAAAGCAGCAGCCTTTAAAAGTGACTGAATTGCATTGGGTTTACTCTGATAGATTTTAAAATTATTTTATAGAAGTAGGGTAAGCAACTGCTTTAAAACCAAAGTTTCCTACACAACTAGTCATAGTCATCCTTTCAAGTGAATATTGAGCAATCCTGATACGGAAACGGTGCAGCCCGTGTTCCAAGAAGTGACAGTGGAGTAAGTCACAGTTTATAAATCTGCTAGTGTTATTGACAGCAACATGCAATCTATAACACTTACCAAGATGAATATAAAGCATCAGAGGCTAGGCTACATGTATGGCCATCTTTTACTTATCTGGTTATGTTTCCACATAGTATCTGGAAAAATATAATTTTCTGATATTTGACCTCTGTTAGGTTGAATAGAGATGGGATAGCATCAGCATTTTGAGCTGTGTCTTAGCACGGGATCAGGGATTTGGGAACATTTAAAAGAAATCTATATTGAATGCATGTATATAAATAAGTTTTCCCGAGTTGTAGGTTTTTAACTGAATTCCAGGTCTTCTGTCTTTAATAAATGGCTTCATTTTGTTGCAATTCCTCCTATGAGATCATCTACATTTGAACCAAAGTACTGAAATGTCTTTTGACCAAGATGACTATTCTGAGATAGATTTACAGAGCACATTGACAGAGGCATGTTCTTAACTTGGGTTTTGGCACTGCAGCGCATTGATGGAGAGGACAGAAGCAGAAGTTTCCACACTAGCATTGGCAAAAGGTTTCTGTGGACTAGTAGAGAACTAGGGCCAGAGCATCTCCTCCCAAGGGGTAGCTTCAGGCAGAGCTTTGGGGCTTGGCTGGTTCCACCTTTTTGTACTGGAGGGTGACTTGGGGTCCCCGCTCCCCAAAAGGAGGTGTCTGTAAGTGGATGATTTTGGCTGTGTAGCAGCAAATAAACGTTCTGCCTGATGACAGCCTCGGGGAGTAAAAATAGAGAGACTAGCCAACTTGTCCAAGACTGGCTTAGGAAATCTCCAAGTGGTTCACAACTAGCTGGCATTTGTAAAATGAAAGAGAGAGAGAGAGCAGCTGCAATGTGAGATTTGAGCTTGTACAATCAGTGTGGTTAAAGGTGTAAAGACAATGGTGGGGCTACCAGTATCTACAGCGGTATAAATTATACCTCTTTCTTTCTGTAAATATATTACACAGGAGTAAACACACACGTATGAGGGGTTGTATTGCTTTAGCTGCACTATTGTACTTTAAAATATGCTGGTCTTGCCTGTAGAAAAAGGTTCAGCCTCAGTAGATCGAGAAGCGACATGAATAGCCTTGTGGACTCCCTGCTTTGCTTGGGCACCCTGATCCTGTCCACTCTCTTCTGGACCTGGTCACCCTCCCTCTGCAGCCCAGCTCTGGGCCCGTCTGGGACCTCTGGTGTGCTCCTGTCCTGGTGTGAAGTTAGCTGCACCACAGGCTGCTCTGACTTTAGATAGCCATGTGGAAATCATCAACTGCTACAAGCAGCCTTCGGCACAGTAAGAGCTGCTGTTCGATACACAAATTAGAGCAAACCAGCTTTTCTTGTCAGAAACCCTCAAGGCTCAACTCTTATCAGGCTAGGCTTAAGATGAGTGCTGCAAAAGACAAAATTATTCGGAGGTGATAGGAAATAGTGCTGTGACACGTTTTTCTCTCTGGTGTGGAGGCAGCCAGAGACCGAAGTGGCTGCCAGCACTAGTCAGGGCAGCTGGTAGACCTCTGCTCACACACATCTGCCTTATTCCCCATCTGTAGACATGCTTGGAGCTACAGCTGCTGGAGCACACCTGGCTATGCCAGCCTTGATTTGCCAGTGATGAAGCAACCTACAGACATCCCTGTAGCCTGCAGGGTTCCTGCAGGCTACATCCCTGTAACCTGCAGACAACCCTGCACAGGTTTTGTGGTTTCAACCCAGGACAGAGCTCTTGGTCTACTGTTGTGCCAGAATCTGACAAAGATTTTACCTGTCCTGCTTCTCGCTTAACGGAGGGCAATCTGATTGCCGGCGAGGCAGCCACTGGTCGAGTTAAAACACCGATGGGAACTGGTGCACCACAGGAGAGAGAGATGTCCCACAATCCGTGTTTGGAAAGGACAGGGGTAAATCTTAAAAACTGTTTTCAGAAGGTATTTCACTGGTAGGTGCTAAAGTCCTGACTCATTCCCACAGTGCCTTAAATCAATAATGACTTCCTATGGGCAGAGTGTGTCACATGCAGGTCATCTTAGCTTCACTGAGTTTCAAAGCCCTGTAGGGGCTGAAGAGAAAGATTTTTGCATGGTAATTTATCTCCAGACCATTTAGGGCTTTTGGGAAAAAGTGCTTTTGAAAAATACCTGTCTTTTTGTATGTTCCTTTCTGTTGATCTAGAAAACTGAAATTTAGGGTGCTGCACACAAACACGTGCTTGCCAACATCTGTCATTCAGAAGGCAACATATTTCAGTCAGTTTTGGTCCATCACTGAGACACATCTCACTCCTCAGTTGTACTAGGAACAGTATATCCCACATGGCAGTATACAATGGAGAATGGAGAGGCACAAGAGGTCCTAGGTGCCGCAGTTTTGGAGGCTTGGACTGGCCAGTAAGCAGGAAGCCACAAGCAAGGCTGCAAGGTCCTGAGGAGACACATGCAGGAAAGAGGTACAATAGTGAACCTTCCTCTGTCCGCTCTGGAAGGAGATGAGCTTGGGTAGAGGTGAGCAAGGGAAGGCAGTGATTTAAGCAACTTGGGGAGTAGAGCTCCCCACCTGTTACACCACAGCGCGTGGGGAGGGAAGGCAGTAAAAAACTGGAGGAAGTAATAGAGGGGGCAAGTGGCTTGTGGAGGCAGCTGTCTTCCCCAAAAAAGGCTGGAACTGGCAGGTCAGCAGGCATATTCAAATTCCCCGTCTCCCTAAGGGTAAGCTTTGATCCTGTGCTGTTGAGGTCTTAGTATTTGTTAGCAAGTGAAAAAAAGGCCAGAAAGGGACAGCTTTATTAACTCTTGTGAAAACATTTACACACCAGTTTTCATTCTTTTTTCTTGGAAACACCTTGGACCAGACCTCTTAAATTTTGACAGTGTCTCCATTCCTGAAACATCCTGTGACAGGGAGTATTAGCTCTGTTGGTCTCATGAGACTGGGGGTTAGCTGTGTTGCACTGCTTAAAGAAAGCCAAGTCCTATAGCTCATTTTTTCCTTTCAGCTCTGTATAGAAACAGCAGATACAAATGGGTTCAGACATATCAGTCCCAGCTGTTGTGTATGACAGGAAGGAGAAGGAAGGGACCAGCAATTGCTCTGCCAGGGAAGAGTTCTTGCATAAGAAAATCTGGTGATTGAGCCAGTGGGAACTATGGTTGTAGTCACTATAATGAGAAAATGTGGTGCTTTTCTTTTTTGTGCAAGAACAGAAGTGGACAATGCATTTTGTGACATATCCCAAAGCTGGGTTTTAAATTGTGATCCAAAAAGTGTTCCCCACATGTACAGTCCTGTTGGTGTCACAAAGCACAGGATTACTGCAACAACCATAGGGATGAGGTGACTGCACCTGCCCCTGGGGTTGCAGTATTGTCTTCATGGAGTAAGATATATTTAAATGACTGTGTCCAAACCTGAGGCATCTGACATTCTGCCACAATAAGGCAGCATTTCAAGAGCAGAAATTAGTTCTATCAGTTTGTTAAAGGCAAGAGCTTTCTAACCTCTTCTTGGGAAACATTTGAGAAAAGGGAGCTTGTACCTCAGGAGTCTGATGCAATAGAGCCCAATATACTAAAACAAAGGAGGACGAGTACAGCTGTAGTTGGATAAATAGGGCTTTTGGCAAATGAAGAGTTTTCACTGATATTGCCCATCAAGGAAACATTACTCATGGTTGGAGAAAGCATTTCATTCAGAAAGGGTCAAATACTACACTATATTAATTGCAGACAGAGCTGCTGACATCCTTACAGATTCAGCTTGTGCATGGAATACAGTTTCAAAGCTTTGCACTTTCATCTGTTTAATCAAATATCTACTTGCTCTTTTTTATCTCTGTAAAAATGTAGCCACACATTCCTCACTGTTAGAAGAAATTTGGCTACTCTGCCCCAGGAAGGTTACTCTGGAGATTCTTGAAATGATTCAAAAGAAACTTGGTCTATTTCTTGACTGAGCTGTTCAGTACTTAACTAGAAAAGACATTAGGAAGAAAGTTAAAGCATTATGGACAGTGAAGCTTTTGAACAGATTTCCTGTGGAATCCATTCAGTTTCCATCACTGCAGGTCTGTAGGAAGAGATTAGACAAGCACTAGTTAGCAATTACTTAGTTGTCCCTACCCAAGAGTAGGGGAATGAAGTGGACGGTCATTCTGTTCTCTTTCTCCAAGAGGAACACATGTTCAGCCAGAAACAAATCGGACAGAGATTTCATGTGTTGTTCTCATCAGTGATCTCATTGCTGAAATGGTCCTGAATAAGCAAGAGGATTATTTAAATGACTGTAAAACATAACTTTAAAGTAGCTGAGCTCAGTCAGTAAGTATTCATTAGAAGTTGCTAGAATGCACTTTGTGTGATGGGATCCTCAGGGATATTCTGCTCACATGCTTGATTAAGCGCCCTAGATGCTAAATAGGCTTTTGAGTGGGCTGAGTTGAAAATCATGAAGTATGGTGAGGTTAGAAGAATATTGGGGCCATATTTTATGAAGTTTACGTAAGTGGCCATCTAATCTGAGGGAGCAATTCATCAGGTTTTCCCTTTGCCTCTCTCCTAAATCCTTATGTGAGGAAAAAAGGCTGATGTGATCCAGATGGATTGAGCATGCTAGTCACATTATCCCCCTGGATGGTCTTCATCTGCTTGCACTGCTCAATCAAAAAAAATCAACTGGCACACCCTGTCACATGCAGAAAAGAAGGCAAATGTATGTAGGCCAGCTATATATGAACCTTTTATCTGACTCAAAAATATGCACAGTAGGTGACATTTGTAGGTAAATATAATGTTTGAATATTGGCAGCGATATCCAAAAAAGAGAGTTTTGTGATTCGCTATTATTTTAAAGTACCTAAAATAATAAAAAATTGCACTTAAAAATTATTTATGGGTAGCTCATTTTTTCTTTTCCCTCCTCACCCCTCCAGTAAAAATTGTGCACAAGTCTGAGAAGAGAATTGCCTAAAGAAATCTTTTTATCAAGATTTCATATGGTCCCACACCTCAGATTTTATCTTGCTCTGTGTACTATTTAAGCTGCTTTCTGAAGGTATGCTTTTTTTCTTATATCACCTCTGAGAAATGCTGATCAATGAGAAAGACATTCCTTTTTTCTTTATTATTTATACACAGAAAAAAAACCAAAAAACATGTATGCCTTTATCTTAAGGGTAAGAAATCAGCTTTTGGCTTTTCATACTGAATCCAACCCTGCCTTAGCTAGTGAACTTTATCTTAAAAAGTCAATAGAATAATGTCATGATCTGTACTGAATGAGCCATTGTCTCTTTCACAAAGGCTGGTTTAGACCACTGGACCTTCAAATGATGTAAAACCAGATACCTCTATAACTTACGTTGTGACTATGGCATTTTACTCCAGCAAAGGAGGTAGTGCAATTTATACTATGTAAAAAAAAACCTAAGCCAGTTTGTGCTTGTATTTGAACATCTGTCTCACAATGGATTAAACCTGGAGACCCTGAAGCTTTCTAATGTTACCTGAATGGGCGCATTTCTCCTCACTGAACGCTAAATTACATTGCCAGGTCTGAGCAGAGAGGTTTGTCTGCTCCTCTGGGAGGCTGCCTGTCCAGCTCTACTGGGACAAAACCAAATTTGACCCATACAATCTCTCTTCAGAGAAGAGCACCCTGCAAATGGTGGGGGTTGACCCAAGATTGCAGATGTCCGTTTTGTCATTCCTGGCTCGTCATCCGTTGAGGACGCTGTTAACAGCAGTCGCTCCAGACTTGTTAGGACCTTCAGCAGACATGCTGAATTGCTGCATGTTTCTATGGGATAGCAGAAGTCTAAGCAAAAGCAACAGCAGCGTATTATTGATGACATCAGCTTTTTCCTGCTGTGTAGCTATGCAAAACACCTGTCTATAGAAGAAGATTAAGAGGTTAATTCCTCCTTCAGCACTGCATGACTTAAAGGCAAAAAGCTGGAGGATTTCTCTTTCAGTGAGCGTGCATGTGTTGCTTTGCATTAAAACCCAAGAGGATGTGCCAGCAGGGTAAACTCAGGGGCTGACTCACGGGCACAGTTTTATGATAAGGATTTGCTAGGAGGCTGTGGTCTCTGGAAGAGGGATCACAACAGGTTGTAGAAAAATGAATTCATGGAGTGCTCCAGGTTGAACGCTGGAAGGGGTGGGTCACTGAATATCCTGTCTGAGGGCTCTGGAGACGCTGCAAAGCAGGGGTATTTACTCCAGGGAAGTGGCCTGGACAAAACTTTGCAAACTTTCAGTTTGCAGGGCGGTGAACTCTTCAGAGAGTTCAAGAGTTGTGCAGTCCTGAGCAGCATCCAGGGCCTCAGATGGGTAAGGAGGGGCTGTCAGGTCTTAAACACCTATTTAACTTTAAGCATGCGAACAGTGCCATCGGCCATGTGGTTAGTGTATATAGAGGCGCTAACTAGGTGGAAACCCACATGGTTGGACTCTCACTCCAGCCCAGCTTGCAGCGTGCTGCCTGCTGAGCAGGCAGGTAGGAGGGGAGCAGTGCATCACCACCGCTGCTACGCACTGGTGGGTGCCATATCGGACTGGGGCTTGGCTAACATTGATCTTGTGCACCAGTCGTGCCCCCCCATCTCTACACACAGCAGTTTATGGGAGCGTTGCTGCAACAACAGACCGATGCAGCGACTTTGTTCAAAGCGATCCTGCTGGTGAGATGAAGAAGTAATCTCCGCTCTCCCCGCCATTTGTCTTTCAGCTGGAGGGAACCATGCCAGTCAGTATGTTGTAGATTATTCAGATCCTGCCAGGAAAATTCAAAATCAAAAGGCAAGTGAATCGGGGTGGAAGGGAAAGGCTTTGAATCAAACACACTCTTTATTCTTTTTATTGGGTGCCAAAAGCTCTCGTGATCTGAGTGGAAGCTGTTAGCTCTTTGAAACCTCTCCTCCGAGTCCCCCAGACCTCTCTCTATGCCTGGGAATAGGATGGGTGAAAGTCCTATCACTTCTCCTAAGTACTTAAAATTAGTCATCTAATCCCAGGTCAGTTACCTCGAGTCTCCTGAGGAGAAAAAGCCTCCTTCAGGTGCAATTCTTCTTGCCTTAAGACACCCGGATGCCTATTTCTCTTTGTTGGTTATAGAAAGAGGCTTGGGTGTTTAGAATCTCAGACTACTGTACTTTTAAGTGTCTGAAGTTAATAATACTAAATTGTGACAGAAAAACAGGAGTAGACATGCTGGATCAGATCCAAAGTCCATCTACACAGGTGGACTATTATGTGCCCATGTCCCATAGCAGGTGGCTGGGAAGGACAGAAAAACAGGGTGAGAGTACAGAATACTGTCATCCCACAGTAATTCCTTTCTCAGGGACTTCATCCCACCAAGATCCTCAATTCAATCTTTCTTTGAGAAGTAAAAAATCACTAACTGCCAGCCCAAGATAGAAACGGCTTGATCCCAATTCTGCTTTCAAGTACCTGTATGCAATATTAATTCAGAGGTCTGTGAGTAGTTTTGTGCACACCTTGAATGCAACTTGATGGAAGCACATGGGCTCACAGACATCTGAAGACTGCCTGTTTTCATGGAAATACACCGGTCACAGAGATTTTCTTGCCTAGGCATGGATATAAGCTAGTCAATGGAGATCTGGGATTGTCTAAACTTGTGCCATTTTATGTGCCTTCATATATCCCTTCTGGCCCCCACTCTGGCCCTTCTGGCCACTCCAGCAAGGTGTGGGTGTCCTGTAGGTTCTGCATCACATCCATCAGCCCTGAGCAGATTTCTCACATGCCTTATGGCATCTCAGGTGCCATTAGATACTTGTGTTTTGGCAATTGAAACCTGCTGGCGGTGGCTGGTTAGCTGACATGCTAGCAAGGTGCTGCTGACTTGTGCAACTCTGCAGACTCCAATGGGACCTTACAAACCTGGTGCACATGGACAGACCTTCACTGAAACTAAATCTTATTCCAGGTGCGCACTGCTAACTCCTCTGTTTGTTGAACATGGTGCTTTAACGACACTGTTAAACCTCATGTGTCTTTTTGATTAATTTGACCTTTAAGATTAATTAGGAAATTAAGAACAGTTGCACAGTTAAAATGAGAACAAACAAACAAAAATATATACTAAAAGAGGCTCCAACCAATAATGTTAAATTTAGCAGGCTGTTTTAAAAGGTCAGTTCCAGACATCATGTGTACAGCTGCATCCCTGCTCAATAACACTAATTTAAAGTAGACATGAATTTTATCTTCTGTGATTCCTACCTTTCCTTTCCAGTTCAGTGAAAAGCTCTGTATTCCACTGCCTATGTACCACAAACATTTACCAGCTGTACATTACTGTCTTCGTGCTGTGCGACTCTGCACTGCTGCTTGAACCTTCTCAGTTTCTGATGCAAGGGGACTTTAACTTCTTCACCTAAACAGTGGGTGGGAGCAGCATCTCCGCTACTCTCTATTGCTCTATTGGGTGAGTCCAAGAGCCTGAGTGAGTAGAAAGGAGGCAGACAACATCTCACCACTAGTTGATCTCATGCTGCTCTTTCTTCCTGGTTGTGCTCAGGAAGATGGACCCACACACAACATCAGCTCAGCAGCAGCTCAGCAAGGACTGTTTCAACCAATTTGGAAACTCCCACCAAGAGCCGTGGTGAAGACCTACCTGGGCAAATGAGAAATTTTATGTGTGGGCATGAGCAAGGAGTCTCTGTTACCTGACATACTTAGGGGCACTTGGAAAGGGGTCTCACTAGGAGCGATTCCTCCGTTATCCCTCACCTCTTGCCCCATGCCTTGGATCAGGAAAGGAAGTTCAGTTTTTATTAAAACTTAGAAACTGCATTCTCATTTCTTAGGACATTGTCTGAAGGACAACTTAGTGGCAAGTTCTGCTAATGTAACCCATCAGCATCCAAAGGGTTCAGATAAAAGGATGAACATTACCTTCTTGTTAACTCCAAGAGACAACACAGGAAAGCTTAAGACTTTTGCTTGCCAGACCTCTTCAAGTTTCAGTACAAGGCCAGATGTGGGTTTTATTTTTACCTCATTTATCAAATATTCTTTGAGTTTATCTCTTCATCTACAACATTTTTTCTTATCTTTTGTCTCCTTTTCGTCCTCATTAAGGTTCTAAAATCTGTTTTATATGTCCAGGTCTAGAATCCACATTTCTCATTGGATGATATTTCTTCAGGCTAAGTCAAGAAATGGTGTTATATTCAAGAGGATAATTTAAAGGTAGTTTATTGAATATAGCAGAGCCTGTCTGCTGATGCAGAAGGTGATGTGTCAGGTTTGCACACAGAACTGCTGGAGCAGCGCAAGCTGACTCTCCATTTATCTTTTATATTTTCTTTTTTGTAAACTGAGGATGTTTATGTGCATCATAAATATCTGTGCATTATAAACATTCAGACATCTGATGGGAAAAGCACAGCTACACTGAAAATTATCACAATATGTTCAGGATTCCTGCTTTTCATATCATGCAAGAAAACTGGAGTCCTCAAAACAAGGACCTCTGTACAAAGGTCCAGTGTCCAGTTCTCCAGTGGTTTCTCCAGTGTCCAGACTTAAGTGTCTGGAAAACAGAAGTTGGTCCACCATGAACAGATCAATCCAACACACTAATTCATTAGCCTCTGTTGAACAAAACCCAACAATCCTTTATTTTCACACAGGCTTATTCATCTGGAGTTCTTCTCTTCATCTTGTTTAAGTCTTTTTGCCAAGAGTTATAGGGAAAAGACAGAAACTGTAACAGAGTCCAAGAAATTTATCCCAAAACAAAAACAATCTTTTCTTTCCCACATTCCACATCCACCCAGAAAATCCAGCTAGCCAACCAACGTTTGCAAAATTTTCCTTACAAAATTAAATAAACCATCTTAGTTTTCTATTTTCGGTACTGCACAAATAAGATCAGGGTGAGGGGTACAGGGAGGGTAGGGCAGAGGCTATCTACATGCAAATGGAGGAGTGGGGAAAGACATTTAGGCCATATGTCTGGAAACAGTTTTTCACTCTTCCAGGGAGAGATGTGTCAAAGAGGCCTTTCCAAGACCAAGAGCAGCAGGATGTTCCCATCTGTGAAGGATCTCCTCCAGTGCGATGTTAATGCAGAGCAGGTTTCTCCATGTGTGGGCTGGACTGCCTTCCCACACCCCACCTACCCCCCGGCAGGACGTACCACCAGGGCTCCCAGGCTTCCTGATGGGGCAGGGGATGGCGGCCGTAAGGTCAGTGTGGCATTAAGCACAGGCTCTACACAGGCTCCTGCCTGGATCCTGGGTGCCTTCCTGAGGGACTCCTCAGACTCTGCCCCCCAGCTCATTCCCTGCTCCTCAGTTAGCTGGACTAAAGCTATCTATTTGGGAATCGTGTACACTTAGACAACTGAATTTCCCAGCTGTGCTAGAGCTTCACTTCTGGCGCCTACAGGCAACTCTTAGTGTCAATGGTGAAGCTAACTTAATCACAAGTATGCTTGGAGGGAGCTGCAGAACCCATGGAGAGCAGCAGCATGCTAATGTCTTCAGAAAAATACACCTGCACATGAGAAACCTTGGAGCTCCCCTAGATTGGTAGGTGTGCAATAGAAATCTATAGTTATGGTGTCAACAGAGCCCTGCGGTGTATTTGAACACTGGGGAGAGACCCCATGGGAGTATGGAGAAGGGAAGATGGAGTTCCCAGTGACCAAAGGAACTAGTCCCAAGCAAATATGGAACTTGGAACTTTTGAAGATGAGGTCTTCATCGCATTACAAAGTACAGCTAGGATCCACTTCCCCTAACAGCTGGACGAAATGGGCACAATTTAGCTCCTTCTAGAACAGAGATGATTTGTTCTGTTCAAATGCACTGTGGACATCTAAGGCTAGGGGAGATGAACCCTGCCCTAGGAGTCCTGCTTTTCATATCTATTCCCCAAAACTGTAGCTGGAATTTGCACACATCGATCTGTGTTACACTGGATTTAGTCCATCCATTTTCAAACAGCACAGGCTCCAAATGGAGGGAATGTGTTACAAAATCCCAGTCCAACATACTTTGCTTTTTCTTATTCTTAGCCACTTCAGATGTTACATGCTGTTATTTAAAACTATAAGCACTGAGGAATAAGAAACGGGATGTCACTTCAAGTACATGAGGTCACAAGAGCAACAGCACAAATCTCTTGAAACCTTACTATTGTCTACAACTAGATGCATGTTTCTCTGAAATGAAGAGGGTTTTTTTATAAACAAGGCATCTCTGTTTACTTACGATCTCTAAAAAACAGACCATAAGGCCAGTTAGCAGAGATTTAATTGACCCTACATAGCTAGGTTTTCTCTGTACTCCTCAGTTGGAATCATCTGTGAGTTCCTCTCTTTGAGCTGTTTACAAATGAATCTCAAAGAACTGAGTTCCCTTCACAGTGCGTCTGCCTTTGCTGCACATGCATGTACCATATGAACATAAACACTTAGCTACTGGAGTAATCATGAAATACACTTGGAGATTAATTAATTTTTTTAAAACACATACTGTAAAAATAAACAGTAAATATTTGTGGAAGAAGTTTACATTCTTATTTTTTTGAAGTATAAATAAATTGGATTGAAAGAGGCTATTACATTAGCAACTGGCAAGCTGCTCACTTAATCCCTCATGTCTCCATAACCGCAGAGCTCACAGAGCAAGGATGGACGCAGGGCACTGACAGCCTTTCCTCCCTCAGTTGCAATCTCATGTGCAAATGTACAACTGTGGATATAACCCTTGTGTAAAAAACACTTTATTAACAGCTCTTGCCTGGCCCCCTGAGCAAAGCCAAAGTCTGTACCAGAGCATAATATGCATGTTCTTCATCATGTTCCTTTTCTCCATGGACTTGCATGGGTTACTAAAGCAGAAGCTAGATCTCACTGAAGGCAGTGAAAAAGCATCTACTGAGCTCAGCTTGGGTCAGAGCTATACATTCTGCTTGGCCTGGCGGTACATAAATTGTCTTTCCCCACTCAGTAGACCTCTGTGCTGACTACAGTGGCCATAGCAGCTTTCCAGCTCTCTGCTGTCCTCCCAGCATCACTAAACTTGGTGGTTCAACCATTTTAAGCTCAGTTCCCAAAACAAGAATGATTTAGATTAAGTGCAGCCAGAAAGCCTCACATTTGAATACCTGGTGTACCGCACTGCAACACTGTCCACATTCAGTCCCAGAGCAGCTGCTGGTAAGGAAATCAATATGCTTGGCTGGTGCAGCAAGAGAGTATTTGAATGGTTATAGTACACACATAGGCGCTGACAGAGGACAACATAAAGGTTTTAGTGTACTTGCATGTGCCACAAAGGTAGGGACAGCTTGAAAAGGGCTTGAAACCTCAGCTTCTCACTCTGTGCTGTGGGAGGGCAGAGGGCTGAGTCCAGTTCCCCAGGTCTAAATCTATCTCGACAGTCTGTGTGTCAGCCTGGATTCTGCCTCCATGTGACAGCTCAGAGCCATAAGCTGTCTCACCATCACCTCACTATTAGGTGGTCCTTACATCTGCCAGAGGAGGTCTCTTTACAGCAGCTGACACCTGGTAATTTCAGTCTTTAATCTTATCTTTGCAGATTAATGGCACATGTAGACCAGAATTGGAAATATCCAAACCCTTTCCCAAGGCAGGCACCTCCAGGGCCTTGTTTGCTCGCACTGGTTTATTTAAATCTGTTGCTTCTGGAGAAATAGCACGCCTTGCTCTTGCCAGATTCACCTGAGATCACACTGCACACCCACCAAAGCATGAGGGCACGCACACAGCCATGCAGACACAGACAGCAGATGCACCCATCCCACTGGCCTGGCCAGAAGCAGAGATTTTTGGAAATTCAGTTTAGAAAGCTGCCGGCTGAATTCTTCATTGCAAATTACAAAACAAATTATAGAACTCTGTACAAAAGTAGACTTAATCTGAGGTGCCTTCCCTAACCCTGTCCTAGGGACCTTCAGTGTCCTTAGGATCTTCTTGCCCATTAAGCAAGCCAATTCAGCAGCACTCCAAAATGTTGTCCTTCATCATTCATCTGTCTTCTTGGTCAGTCATTCCCCTGGTTAGACCTGTGGTTTTTCTTGTTGCTGTTTTATTCAAATGGAGCCTCAAAGTATCTCTGAAACCTCTTTCACTTCTCTTTCTTGCTGTCTAGTTTAGTAATAGACAGCCTTACATATTTCAGCCTTGATTAGCCCCTTGCACCTCTGAGAAGGCAAATAAACACCCTCCAGCTTGCCTACATTAGGTTGCTTTTACTGTGAAAATAACTATTCAGAATGTGATTTTCTTTTCCTCCATAGTTTCCTGCCTAGGAACTTGATTTAAATAAATTTTTATTGACTTTTCCCTGTCCAAGTTTTTATTGTCTTTATAACATCTTACAAAAGTCATGTATCCAAACATGTTTGTGGCAACACTGTTCTTATAGGCACTGCCCATACCAGATGACCAAACCAGCATTTTGAGGACTTGGTCCAAAACCTCTTTTCCCCATTTTGCCTCTGTTATGGCTTCACAGGACCATTGCAGATCTTAATTCAGGAAGTGCTTGTTCCACTACTTCTGGTTTGAAAAATTTGGAACAACCATTCCAAACTGAATTTGAAGTGAGACTGCAAACCAAAACAGCAGAAATACTGCTTATGTTTTTCATTCTTCAGAGCTTTCACGTTCACACCCAAAGGCTGTTGCAAGACCAACTGTCTTCAACTTTGGTCTTAAAAATTACATCTCATTGCATAGTTCAAGTAAGAAAAATCTATTCCAAGATCAGATCTATGGTGTTGGTGGATTCACATACCACCACTAGTGATTACTTGCTCTGGAAAAGGAAGCAATGTCTAACTTAGGCTCACTTGAAAACTATGAACGGGGGTTTTCATATGCATTGCACATGGGTTTTTTCTGTAGGGAGTTTCCAGCATCTTCAGGCAGGCCAAGTACTGCAGTGTCCCTGAAAAACTGGCAGGAAAGAAACAATTATTTTGCCAAATTAAAAGGGTAATATGTGCGTGTTATAACAGAAAAAATGTCTTCCAGTTTAGTCTGCTCCAAATCAACACCATACTTCATACTCTTGTAGCTGATAAGGTATATATAATTAGGCTTTTGTCTTCCTCCACTGAGTATAACTATCTTGTACATCATACATGGCTATCTTATTTTATACTGGGATTTACATCATCCCATTGGTGAACAAAAATGAACTCTCTGAAGTGCTGCTCAGTCCTCACATCTATTGGCTAAAACTTCCTACAGAAAACTCGGTCAGAAGGCATTTGGTTTGGAAATGCCTTTTGCCCAACAGAGGGTTGGGGTTTGCTGCTTTATTATACCTTGTACTTGCACAAAAAATTGACACTTGGTGTCCGGTATTTATTTTCTTACCTTTCGAGTTTCTCACCAACAAAGATAAATACAATGGATTTACTTAGATTGTGTGTCATTTATTTTTTACATAATAAATAGAATTCACATACACACCCACACATGCACTCTGAAACTGCCTACTGTTTTGGCTTAAAACGGAGCAGTGGGCACTGTGAAAAGGCTGTGTTAAGAGATCTGACCTATTGCACATGCATTACAGGCTGTAAGGACACATGCTGTAGGGTGTTGTGCGCCTTTCACCGACCACTGCAGTCACAGGGTTAAAAACTCCCAGAATGACTCAGAAATATCGCAAACCCATACACACACACAGTAAGGGAAGCTTTCTTTCTCACTGGATAAGCAATAGTGGCAGAATGAGGACCCTGCTCTGAAGGGAGGCATGAGCAGAGTGACTTGCCCAAGGCTGCTTCCTCCGGTGGTGGCTCAGCACCATTCTCCACACCTTCCCGCACGCCCTCCCATCAGCTAGGCCACCTCAGATCCCTCTTGCCCTGTGTCAGTGCCGCTCCCGCACACCAAGACCCCCACTGTCACAGCTGTCTGTCTGCCTCTGTCAGCACGCAGCCATGGGGAGCACCAATTCACCAGTGCAGAAGATGACACGAGGCTCATGCTGTCCGTCTGTCTAATCCCCAGCAGCTATGGCTATGGTGCAACAGGAGCCAGGGGATGCAAACACAGCCTGGCAGCACCAAGAGCAGACGAGACACTCAGGATGCAATAACCCCGCACCGTCTACTCCGTTATCCCCAATACCCTATTCCCATTTGCCAGCAGATGGCACTCATATATTTGACTTGTCCATGACCTGGGTACACACTTTCCAAAGCACAGTGAAGGAAGATGGGGCATACTCTGTCCTTCCGCATTTCGTGGACTGTAGCTTTTCACCCCTTTATCTCACAGCAAAGGCTACAGTTTCAGCAGGGTCCATATTCCAAGGGAAAGTAGAAAGGTGAGAAAACGATGGGCACAAATGCCCCTCAGTGGCAGCAGGGGCATGGCGTGAGCTCCAGGGAGGCTGGAACAGCCACCTGCCCATGCATCCATTGGGAGATGCTGGCCGTGCCACCTCACCTCCATGCCCTCCGCACAGAGGGGGAAGGTCCATGGGGTGAGACATGGCCAGTGAGGCAGCTAGCAGTGAAGGAACACCACCCCTCCCAACCAAGGGCTGAGCCAGCCTGGAGACACTGCTGCCTGCTGGGGTCCCCATGCTCCATATTCTGCTAAACGCCAGCCTCAGCTACACTCCTTCTCAGTTCTTGCAGAAGGAAGTGGTAGGGTAAAAACTTCCTTCCCAAATACCCCAGGTGGGATCAACCAACGTCCCAAAACATGCACTTTATCTCCAATCATCAGCTTAAAAAGGTGCTGAAGAGTGAGGTGGACAGCAAGGCAACAGAGCAATCCTGTAGCTTTCAAGGCCTTGAGGAAGAAGAATGTGTAAAATGCCAACACTAGAAATGGTCAGGGCAGCCATCTGGTTTCATGCAGCTGCACACATGGCAAGTTCGTATCCTGCATCAAAGCTTGTCTTTTAGAAAGATATCCAACCTCTCCTTCAAGAGCCCAGGCAGTAATGAATCTGCACTATAATCTCCCTGCTTAGAAAAGTAGGGACTTATTTCAATTATGAATTTGTCTGCCTCCAACTTCAAGCTATTGGGCCTTGTTATTCCCCATCAGAAAGGCTGAATGTGCTGATCTCCCACCACAAGTATCACTCTCCAGCCCTGAGCTGGCTTCTGTGGCTGTCTGCAATATTTTTGCTTCCTTCTTTCAGGGATGCTTTGGACACAGGTCTCATGTCAGGAAGGTGCATCTCAGGTGGTGGCACAACAGCGAAGGAGGTATGCTGCAGGGGCAGCTGTGGCCACATGCAGAGCCCAGGGAGTTGCACCACCATGGATCACCTGATGTCTGTTCCCATTTCTGCAATGCCACCACACAGACATGGCAGGGTGTCCTGTCAGGGCCCCTGGATGCCTTTGTCCTGACTGACTCTCCAACATTGTTGCATGGGAAGGGACCACCCAGCTCACTGTCGGTTGGTTGTCTGAGATAGGAAACTTCTCATTCAGTTTTCATGAGAAACATCATGAGTGGAGGGACATTGATAAGAACATCTGGCCCCCATGCAAAGAAAATTTTAAAACACAAACCAAAAAGCTTCCTGCATCTTCTAAGGGAAAACCAGAGAAATTGCACGCACATGAATGACTTGTGCTTATTCCTGCTCTGGGCTGCTTGACCAGCAGGGAAGGAAAGGCATAATCATGCTTATTCTTTCCTATTTGCAGTGATCCGTATCACACACCCATTCCTTACTGCCTTCCCCGCTCCGCCCCTGACTCTTCTTTCACAAATTAGTGGCTTCCCTTTGACCTCCCTGGGGAGTCCTGGTGTGCTGCTTTTACAAAACAGTACTGAAGACCTTAATCACCTCATCTGCTCTCCTACAGCAATTGCTTTGTCAGAAGGTACTTTTTGCTATATGCAGAAGTCAGTTAGAGAAGTTGATCATATAGCTATCTGTGCCAGCAAGCCCTGTATGATGCATGCTAATCCTTACCAAAGCTTTTAGGAGCCACAGGAAGCCTGGCATTTAGAAAGCTGTTGATTAGTTGTCGCTAAACCTGAAGCAAGAGGAAACTTGTGTCCAACCCTATAGTTTAAGCACAAAGAGTGAAATGAGTAAGGAAATACTGAATTGGTGTCGTGCTAAGTTTATTTTTAAAAGCCCTGTAGCTCCTCAGTGCCAGCTCAAGTCTCTGTTGGTCCTAGCCGCTGACTTGACTGTGGTGTCACTGACCTCTCATCATGCACAAAAACACCTGTCAACCATGACAGGTTTCTCAAGGGCAAGACAGTGAATGCAATAAGACATTCAAAAGATGATTTGAGCAATGTTACACTTGCACATAAGTGTTGTTTTGTTAAGGTTGTGGAAAATTTTTTCTAGCCTAATGTTATTTAAGCTCAAGAACCAGGCCCCTGTGAACCTTCAACAAGGACAAGTGCAGGGTCCTGCACCTGGGTTGGGGCAATCTTCAGTGTTAATACAGGCTGAGGGATGAAGAGATTGAGAGCAGCCCTGAGGAGAAGGACTTGAGGGTGTTGGTGGATGAGAAGCTCAACATTCAACTTTTAGATACTGGAGCAGCCTTCCAGTATCTGGAGGGGGCCTACAAGAAATCTGGAGCGGAACTTTTTATAAAGGTAAGTAGTGATAGGACGAGGGGTAATGGTTTTAAACTGCAAGAGGGGAGATTTAGAATAGATACCAGGAAGAAATTTTTCATCACAAGTATAGTGAGGCACTGGAACAGGTTGCCCAGAGAAGCTGTGGAGGCCCCATCCCTGGAAGTGTTCCAGGTCAGGTTGGATGCGGCTTTGAGCAATCTGGTCTAGTATGAGGTGTCCTTGCCCATGGCAGGGGGGTTGGAAATAGATGATCTTTATGGCCCTTTCCAACCTAAACCATTCTGTGATTCTATGATTCTATGATTTTATAAGCTGGCAATGTGCGCTTGCAGCCCGGAAGGCCAACTGCATCCTGGGCTGCATCAAAAGCAGCGTGGCCAGCAGGGCGAGGGAGGTGATTCTCTCCCTCTGCTCTGCTCTGGTGAGACCCCACCTGAGGTGCTGTGTCCAGCTCTGGAGCCCCCAACATAAGAAGGACATGGACCTGTTGGAGCGGCCTCCAGAGGAGGGCCACAAAGATGATGAGAGGGCAGGAACACCTCTCCTGTGAACATAGACTGCAAGTTGGGGTTGTTCAGCCCGAAGAAAAGAAGGCTCTGGTAAGACCTTGCAGTGGCCTTTGAGTACTTAAAGGGGACTTATAAGAAAGATGGGGACAAACTTTTTAGCAGGGCATGTTGCAATAGGACAAAGGCTAACGGTTTTAAACTAAAAGAGGGTAAATTTAGAGTAGATATAAGGAAGAATTTTTTTACAATGAGGGTAGTGAAACACGAACAGGTTGCCCAGATGCCCCATACCTGGAAACATTCAAGGTCAGGTTGGATGGGGCTCTGAGCAACCTGATCTAGTTGAAGATGTTCCTGCTCATTGCAGGTGGGGTTGAACTAGATGACCTTTAAAGGTCCCTTTCAACCCAAACTATTCTTTGACACTACGATTCTATTAAAATCCTAAGTGACCGCATACATCATAGCTTGACAACTAAATATAATTTATCAGTAGACTTTCAAGGAACTCTATTATACTGTGTCTTCCTGACAAATTTAAAAACTATTGCTTGCCTTGCAGATCAATACATAAGTTCAAAGCAGACTATTAAACTTGCATAGTAATGAAAATACTCTTTGTCCTCATTCCCTCAATATTCAGAAAGGGTCACAGAGAATTGCTGTTACCTGAGTTCAGGACTGTAAGGTTTTTTTTCCTAAATGATAACTTTAGAAAGTTACAGGCCACTGAAGAAAATCTGTCCAGGGTGGAAAAGCTTAGACAATCTAAGACAACCCAAACCATTGAAGCAAGTGTTACGTGATCTGCTGGCACCACAAGGGGTGGTCATGCCCTGGTCTCTGCTGTCCTCTGCAGTTCCAAGCCTCTGCCATCCCACACACCACAGCCCCCTCCCTGCCGACAGGGCCAGGTTTCCTCCAGGCATCCC
Organism: Chionis minor; assembly: GCA_013398295.1. Classification (NCBI taxonomy): domain Eukaryota; kingdom Metazoa; phylum Chordata; class Aves; order Charadriiformes; family Chionidae; genus Chionis; species Chionis minor. The sequence continues at coordinate 26,893 of VZSF01000206.1, forward strand.
TGGGGCTGGCTGGGCACCAGGGCTGGGACAACCCCAGACCCTTGCTGGATGCCAACTGGGGAGGTGGGCAGGGTGCACCCATGGGCCAGAGTGGTGGGCTGCATCACTACCCAGCAGCCTTTGAGTCCTACCAGTGCTGCTCCTAATCCCACCTTCCCAGACTGGTACGCTTTTTGCCTTCACGCCACCGCTGCTGTCTTTTGTTCCACAAGTTTCGCAATCCTGAGCCTGCAGCTATCTCACATCATATCTACTGCACTTCAGCTTGGATTGTTGATTTTGCCACTGTTTTGGGTCATTGTTTCATTGGCCCCAGAAGAACATAAAACAAAGCTGAAGAGGCATTTCTGTAAAACCATATATCTGTCTCCTTTGCTCAGGGCAGGATCAACTCCATATACTTCTGGCCTCTCATCTCCAATCATGTAGATTTCACAGCCCTCCCAGGGAATCTGTTTCAGTGGCTGCTGGCCTTGCTTTGAGAAAACATTTCCTAATATCTAACTAACCTCAAACATCTCGTCTTTCAGTTTCATCCAACACTCCATATCCTACTTAAAGGGGGCACAGAAAAGAGCTAATTATCTTCCTCTATGCAGTTTTACATGTCTGAATACTGCTAGAGCATCTCTTTTCAGTCTTCTGGCATGGCTCCTGCCTTTCTTTCAACCTTGCCTGATTTTGCGTGCCTTGCAACAATTCTGCCTAAACAGCCCAGTAAAATACCTATTTTTTTTTCTGCAGCAGTCTGACACTGTTGATCCAAGTAGCCTGACATCATGTGTAATCCCCAGGTCTTCTTCTAGATGCCTATGATCTTGCCAGCTTATCCAATCTTGTACTGCATGAGGCAATTTTTTTCTATCCATGCATGGCACTTTACATTTTGTTTCCCGAATTGTTCCCTTTTCCCGTCAGTTCAGACTGCTGTTCCAACTTGTCAAGATCATTTTGAACTCTCACCCTGTCTTCCAGCATTTTGGAAACTTGGCAGGAGATCTGAATTTAATAAGCATGCTCTTTCTTTCATCTTTCCAGTCATTGAGGAGACCAGTGAATACTGCTGTCCCCAGGAGAGGTCTATTCAGTATCCAACTTCCAATGCAATGCTGCACCAGTGACAGCTACTCTTTGTATATGGCTTTCCAACCAGTTTTGTATCCACTTAGTTCCTGTTTCCCAAGATGTCTCATAAGGATATCTTGTAAAATACTGGGAGAAAGTCTTATAAAGTCACAATGTATTCCAACTCTGCTTCACCTCATTCTTAAGACCTGTCGCTCTGTCCCTGAAGGGATGAGGAGTGGTTTGAAATGATTTGTCATTGAGATACCTGTGTTAATTGCTCTTCATCTTTTTTTCACCTTCCAGGAGCCTCAAAATAAATAATTTGATTACTTCTTTGGCATTTCTCTGGTTAACTGAAATTATATCGGTTAGTCTATAATTCCCTGTCTCTCTTGCCTCTTTCTCTAGAGGAAGGGCACTGTGTTTGCTCTTCCTCCGTCTCCAGGAACATAGCCTGTGTCCCTCAGGCTCTATTACTTTGGTGTGTCTCTGTCTTGCTTCTTGGGTTGCTCCTGGTTGAGCCTGTGGCCTTGTGCATGATATGGTCATTGTCCTTGGGATTCTTCTTGTTGCCATTTGGAAGCCTGTCTATGGGGCTAGATTTATTTTCTTTCACCTGGAGGCTGGAATCCCACTCCTATAGATAGTGCTGCTTTAATACCTCAAAACAGGCATGGAGATGATAGCCAAAGTATAATGATGATTTCTGAACTCTTGAGCCCTCTCTATTTCTTGAATTCAGTTTTTTTTTTTTAAATGTATTTTAGAATATTCTGATATTGCATCTCTGAATTCTGTTTCAAGTCACAATAATCCAGTGTTCCTATCTTCTCTTTCCAGGTGTTTCAAGCATTTCTGCAAGAATCAATGCTTCCCTGCCTTACTCACCCCATATAAGAGACAGAGAAATGCTCTCCTTTCGTTTTCTTTACCAGGGCCCCCACAGTAAGTTCAATAAGTAGACTCAATTCTTGCTTTCATTGTGTTCATGCTTCAGAATTTGTTTATCTGTATAATCAGCTTTCTCGGTGATCTGAGGATCTCATGCTGTATATTCCCACCTGCCACTCTGTTTGGCTATTATCACACATACTTCCTTGCTGTGGGGGTCACCAGGCTAATGGCTGCCAGCGTGTTCCATATGCTATGTGCTGGCAGATAGCACAAGAGAATTACAATCTTGCAACAGCTAAACCGACTTTCTACTGAGAGAAAAAATTTCCAGAGATGCTCTGATCAAGCTAGCGCTCTGAGCAAGTACATGCAAGCTGACTTCCTTGTTTCACAATAAACTAATCCCATTTTGTCCCACCCTTGAAGATTCCATGCAAGCTGTTATATCCAAAAATGGGGGAGTCCAGAAAGCCTAGTCTGAGTGCCTTCCAGTCTGGGGCGGCCTCATGTTGACGTCCCTTGATTTGAACCAGCTCCTCTGGTATTTGATTGCATTTTGCACCATCTGTCCACAGAGATGGTTGGGAGAGTTTGTGTGTAGGAACCCAACATGGTCCTAAGAAATCCTATTATTTGCTATGGAAATACTCGGTGGCTTCAGAGTTGTACAGACAGCTACAAAGGAAGCCTGTGGGGCTGATGCCTAAATAAATAGCCCTCTTAAATATTTCACTCACTCAGTTCCTTGGGATGGCTCAGGTTCAGCAGCGAGCAGTTTTACAGCCACTTCATAAGGGAGGAGGGAGGGAAACAGTAATTAAACTATCTCCTTTTGGCAGCGCAGTCCCTGTCGCTCAAACTAATGAGGAGGTTTGGTGCCAGACGGGAAAGTGCGGTGGGAGCCCAGGCTTTGCAGCCCTCCCCTGGCATGCACACTCCGCAGATACCTTCAAGGGACAGGCTGTACCTGAGCTGAGTTCAGCCCCGCTTGTCCTCTCCTGCCAAGCCAGAGGAGGAAGCAGGTATTGGGGCTGCGAAGGGGCTGGAAGTCTCTAACATGCATGCACACCCCACCCCCCCCCCCCCCCCCCC
>VZSF01000206.1:29967-152207 GCA_013398295.1 Chionis minor
GACACCCCCCCACACACACACTTCCAGCCGTCTGGGAAAGAGCTCTGTGCAGCTACAGGTTTGGCCTGGCCCTCCAATCTCACAATTATTTTATATTATTCGGAAGATACCGAGCCTCAGAAATTTGCATTTCTCTCAGAGAGCCACTGACAAGCTGAGAAATGTTGATCAGGTTTCCAAGAGCCAATGTTTCACTCCCGCTCTTCTAGCCCCTGAGAGCCTGCTTCCAAATTGGGTTCTGGGTTACAGCAGGGTTTTGGTGGCTACTCAGACCAGTAGATATGGAGATGTTTGACTGGGACACCAATGGCACCAAACCCTTGCACGGATGGCTGCTGGGGCTCTCTAGGGGTGCAGGGCTTCTCCACTTGGACAGTATTTGGCTGAAGGGTGCTTGTGTCCGGGCTGTATGGGCCCAGGACCGCAACCAGCCTCTGTCACGGTAATGCTGACAGCACTCCCGCAGGAATTTCTCCTTGGACTTTCCTTCGTTCACTGGTTCTGCCTGGAAAGCTTAGGCTTTTGTCTTTGCCCAGAAGTACTTACTGAGCTCAGGGCCACTCTTTCCACTGGCATAAGTCAACACTATTTACCAGCAGAGGCTCTGTGAGTTGTTTGTTTTCTGTTTGCTTTAGCAGCTGAGCCAACACTGCTGCAACTCCAGCGAGGGAACTGAGCCACTTTCTGCCACCCAGTCTTCTCCTCTTTCTCCCACCGCTGTGGTGTGTGTGAGCCTGCTGCGCAGCCAAGCCCCAGCGCCCAGAAATCATAAGTCAGGTTAGTTTTGGAAATCATGGGATTTCAAAGATAATTTATACGGTGGTTTGTTGGGTTTGTTTTTTTTCTTTTTTCTTTTTTCCTTGCCGCCAGGTTTTTGAGCCTTCAAGACACTGTTTTACTAGCCTGCATTGTTCTGGATCATTTTTTAATGAAGATCAAGGCCAGCATTCCCTCACTGTCATGGCACAGTGTCTTGAAGAAATTACATTGGATACTGCACTAATGTAGTAACTGCTCTTTCTGCTTCCTCCATTCATTTTCCACAGTGGAGCTGGGGAGACATTTGTGGAAGGTTAGTCACATTCTTCTAGTCACCTGAGACCTCTGATATTTGTCATCATTAGCAAAGTAGAAAATTTGAATAAAGTCGGCACAAAGGAAAATCTTTATTCTGAGATCTGCACCCAGCAAACCTACCTAATTTACTGCATCTGACTTTCCTACTAAAGTAAAAGACAGAGACATCTCCAGCATTTCAGTAACGAGTTTATCCAAAAAGCACCAATTAGTTTTCGCTTTATGAGACGTTAGCTCGTCTGTGACTATTCCAGCACACCCTATCATTCCAACAGTTTGTGCAGCCCGGTCAACACCTCCAGTTCCCAAATGACTCTTGTTTTAATCCTCATGGAGTGAGAATACTGGCTTTACTTGCTGGCTCCAACCACAGGCTCTGTGGTTTTAGAGACATTTGAGTATCAATATTGGTTTTCTCTTTAGCTGTTGATGTTTTCCAAAGACTGTATATACAGTTAAACTGCCGTTAAATGTAATATTTTTCAAATCTGTCTTGCTCATTACACTGTAAGATGCAAGCTGAAACCGTATCTCTATGAGAAGGCTGTGTGTCTTCTGGTATTGGGTAATGGAGCATGCTGAAGATATTTCCACGTTGCCAAAAACAACAATAAAACTAAGAGACAGTGTGTCGCATTTCCATTATAGACAGATCCAGCTTTTCTCAAGTGCCTGGAAAATCACAAGGGTGAGCAGCCACAATAGTTAGTTCATCAACACTAGTCAATTGGCTGCCAGAACCAGTCTATATGAACCTTTGGTTGCTCCATTTTACAGGCACAGAACTGAGGAGCAGTGGCCTAAACTATCTTGAGGGTTCATGTTTTATCTCCCACCTGACCCATGTTTCTCTTGCATGAAAACAAGGGCAGGGAGGAACAGGTGCCCATTTGTTTTGCCCCAGTCTGGCATTTGTCTATGGACGGCCTTATTTGGGAAGTGCTTTTGGACTTTCCTGGTGAAAAATGCCCTGTGGTGGGCTGAGATTTTGGGTGTCCCCTGAGATCCACGCAGTGTGTGCTGTTGTGATCCTAGGTTCACATTCCTGAGGAAGGACCACCAGAATTTGCATCGCACACAGTTTTCAAGGCATATCTCAGAGTGCAATAGCAGTGATCTGTGCTCTTGCCACTAGCCTGAATTTGAGGTTTAACCCATACCCCAAATGCCTTTTCTCTTTTCGGGCAGACCTTTCTAAGGGTTTCATTTCACAGATTGCCGTAAATTTTGGCAGCATACATGAACTGCAGAGTCCTTCTGCCCTCCTACCCCAAGGCTCTTGTTGTCAGCAATGTTTTTTTGGCTTACAGTGGTTTTGGAGCCAACCAGCATCCTGATGTCTACAGGGGATTATTTCTGTTACATAGCTGCAGTGGGACATGAGGTTTCTCCTTCCCAACATGAAGCAGCAACAGAGACTGGAGAAACATGCCAGGGAAATTAAGGTCTCCCTGTCTGGGTGACAGCTACTGCTGGCAGTGCCATTGGTGCAGCCTGCCCCGGAGCCCTAGTCAGGCTCCTGATAGAGCAAAGCTTCCATGGAAAGGCACAAGGTGAGGATGCTCCTTCTTCAACTGAGCACCCACTTAGCAACTGGCTATGAGTTGCCGTGGTTTGGCAGACCTATGTGATATCAGTAACATTATTTGGACATGCTACAATTTCCTGCTCTTACTAATTTCCTTCTTTCCTAAATTTTAAGAGACACTTCACCAAGAAGCTGTCAACCAGCACAGAAGATCAAGAAAAGCAGCATGCTTACCACACCCTTGAGAAAAGATGAAGTTGAATAAAATAAACTCATGCATAGTTACCAATACATCTAGAAGAGGCATGTGTCTTGGAGCTTTTTAAAAGAAAAATGCTACAACCCAGATTAGCTAGTTCTTCATTCAGTTTCAATTAGAGCTGGAAACCAATTCAGACTAAACATTTTAGTTGACGAATATAGTCCCTTCATGCCAGAAACTGCCTGTAAACAGACCATGATATCTCCAGAAATACTTACTATCACCTGAATGTTTTCCACAGGTAAACATCTGCCTGTGACTGGCTCAAGAGTTGTTCACCACAACTATTTGTTCATGTACCTGAGATCCAGTATTTGAGCTACACGATTAGTTAGCCACTCACATGGTATTGCATGTTTTTTCAGCCACATCTGAATGTCTACAGGAGCAGCTTTGGCACACTGCTTGTTGAAAATACCAAATTTACATGATTATTCACCACTGCCTTGCAGCAAATGCTGTCAAAAATAAAAGTTCTCACCCCCCCAGTCAGTGACTCAAATATTTGCAAACATAATAAAATCATAATAGATATAGGATTGACCATCATCTTTGAAAAATTCTTCACTGAGCTCTGGTTTAAACCTAACTTGCCATACCTTTAACCGGTGTTCATAAAGAACTGATGTTTCTGTGATCAGAGTGTGTAAGTGTATACCTTTGCATATGTCTCTTTAATAACTTTTGAATCTTCTAGCCAGTTTTCCTCAGATTTGACAGAGGACAGATGCACATGTTGAGTTTGTAAGGCGCTCCATGTGTCGGGGAAAGAGATGGCTGTGCAGAAGCTGCTGAGCCTATTAGTGCCACCAATTAAGGAAAGGCTTCAGCACAGCCTTTCCCTTAGTAGAGTTCGTAGCCCAGAAACTCCAAGGTTTAGCCTCAGCAGTTTAAAGCAAATCAGATTTCATTGGCACTATTACCCACCAATTCGTGAATTGTCTTGATTTGCAGCATACAAACTAGATGGAAGCTTGGTGGACTTAATTCAGAAGAGGGAAAAATGTTCTGTTTCAGATTTTTTTGTTCTTTTTGAATATGCCCCAGTCTTTATATAATTTTTTCCAAGTCAGTCAAGCTCACATGCTCCACCTCACTTACAGGCTTTCAGAAATGCACCATGAACAACCTTGTAATAAAAGTCTTATGAACAATAGAGACTTCTCTTTCTAGTCCTTTCAAGTTCTGCAAGCAGAAGTTGAAGGAGCACAGGTATGAACCCACTGTGGTCTTGCAGTATGTGTGGGACCAAGTTATGTTTCAGAAATTGTGCTAAAGATTTGGAGTAAAATGTTGACTAATTAACATCTGTTTGAGGTCTTTTCCATGCAGATGTCTTCTTTTTTTTTTTCTTTTTTTATTTTTTTTGTGGTAGGAGATGTAAGTCAGCCTTTGTTGTCAGCCTAACTAGACTTATTTTCAATCATCATGATTAAAATACATAATTTTACAGACTGAAGGTAAGAAAGCCTATTATTTCCCTGCATGGGAGCACTGAAACTGCACGCTGGAGAAAAGATGAAGGGGTATTCAAAAGCCTTGTCTGGGTCTGACTTATCTTGCATCAAGATGCAATGCAGCACAAGAAAAAACTCTGTTAGACCTAGTCCAAGTATTTTTGAAAACCTCACCCAGATTTTTACAGTGTTACTTTATATCACTCCAGTTTACCCACAAACATGAAAAAACTTTTTGGTAATTACACAAGTCTCAGGACCTCATGACCTACAAACCAAACTGTTGAACATTCTTCATTGTTAAATATTGCCTTTAAGGACTTAAGTTTCGTGATGAAATCTGCTTTCCCAGATTCTCAATCTACTTTAAATACTAACACACTTTTTAACATGCTTATGGTGCTAATAAGGCATATACATATTCAAATAGGACTTTGGGGCAGTCTTCTTGAACTTCCTAGAGCTGCCAGTACCACAGGCTTGGATTCCTCTGTCCTTGCGAGTCTATGTTCTGAAAACAAGAGTTTAATTTGGTGTACAGGGGGCAGAACTGTGCCCATTCCAACCCCTTAAAGCTAATAGGACAATTAATAATATAAGTAGGAGAAGGACTCTGCCCAGAATCCACGTATTCAGCAATCTATTTTGGGAAGAAGGTAGCTTGTATGTTTAAAACATTGTTACCCAAATTATACAGAGGTAGCGCCTTCTAGGTATATTCTACTACAGTTATGCAGGAAAATGTATATACCAATGTTAGCATTTGAAGGAAGAGGTATTGCAATGCAGGGAAATGGTTTTAAAAATCTCTGAGTATGAAATGGATCTTCAGCTTCTTCATGAATAAGTAATTAGGAATGACCATTAGTAAAATTACTGTTTGAAACATAAGTAATTTTATTTTGGAAGTTCTCCTCATTGTAGTATTTCTCTCAGAAAGACACTGCATCAGTTGCATTTACACTGGAGGATGTATAAACCTGGAGCAAACCTTGGGGAACTCTGTGGAGACATGCCTCCGGAAGCCTGCAGTAGCAGAATTTGACGCTTCCCCTAGAGATATCTTTTTTTGTTTTGCTTTGTTTTATTTTTATTTTTTCTAGGTCCCCTTCCCATTCTCTCCCCACCCATGAGGGCAGTTGCCTCTGAGTCATTTTGAGAAGTCTGGACTTCAGTTCTTAAAAGTTTCTGTTCTTTATCCTCTGAGAGCTTTGCCAAGGTGTTGGCAGCCTGAAAGCCAGGTCTTTAACTCCACACTGCTCTTCAGGCTCAGCCAACTGCAAGTGTCAGAGAGTATTTTCCACCTATAAGCCTATGGGAGTGCAAACCACTCATGGCAGGGAGCCCGCCTGAGTTTAAGAAGAGCGCAGAAGCATGGAAATTGTGAGGACCGAGACAAGTTTTTGTTGCACGGCATAAAAAAAAGCGTTACAGATTGCTCACATCTTTTGCTGACTCCAGTGGGAGAGCAGTCCCCTCCAGCCTGGGGTGTCCCCCAGGGGTCTTGCCAAGGGGCATCTGTAATCTGGGTATTTACTGTTTCTGCTCTCCTTGGTCCAAGACAAGGGGGCAGACATGACCTAAGCAGCAACACATGCTGTCACAGCCACGTTTACATGTACTCAGTAGCTCCTCCAGACATGCCGGTGGGATGGGAAGGGAAAGTCACTGGAGGGACAGCCTGTCTGCTTGGGCTGAGCAGGCAGAGGAGAGCAGCCCAGCCCCATCCTCGCTGCTCCTCACCTTCCTTCTTGGTGCCGGGGCCACGAGCATGCCAACCCTTCCCCACAGATCAGGACGTAGAGCACAACAACCTTTATGGTGAGGCAGGTAAGTGTGCTGTTCTTGGGTGACTCAGAGTACATGTCGTCCGTGGCACTGAAAATTGTGTTTACTGAGAGACACTGCCCAAACCAGCTTCCTTCTGGAGAGAAGTCCCTGCTTTGGAAGGGCACTTGCAGCAAGCCTGGGATGCCACACAAGAATGTGTTATGATACTCTCTGCTCTCCATTTAAATTGTGGCTTTCTGTTGAAGTGATGAAACAGTCAGGCTTTGGTTTTTATTAGTTTTCTGGTGATGGATGCCACCACATGCATCATTCCGTCCCCTCCTGCTCTTTTGGCAGGTGTTTCACGAGCATCTGTTGTCTCAGCCCCAGAGGACCCAGACCCCTTCATCAAAAGAGAGCAGCAGGAAACAGACAGTCATATGCTCTTTTAATGACTCAGACATCAGCATGATGTCCATAGCACCATGGCTGTTAACAAAACAATTAATAAGGATTGAAAGAGAATGAGGGGATAAAAAAAACATCAGCATGATCTTGTCAAGAACTGACTGCCTGACCAACCTCGTTTCTTCCTCTGAAGGGATAATTCACCTGGAGAGTAACGAGGAAGCAAGCAATATTATCTTGACTTGAGGCTTTTTCACTCTCCACCCTGATTTTCTTTCGTGAAACCAAGTGAAATAGTCTCCATGGAACCACTGTGCACAACTGGTTGTATAACCACGTGCAAGGAGCAGCTTTCTGTATGTCATGCTGTCCAGCCCAGCATATATGTCCAGCAAGGAAATCCAAATCTGCTCCATAACTTTTTCTATTTACAATTTGGACCCGGGCACAGAGAGAACTGTAAAATTAATTGGCAAGACAGGTGACAGCAGGCACTAAATCTAAAATTATTTTAATAAAACTGAGAGACGATACCAAAATTACATTATTGACTCATTTTATTTTTTATTGTGTATAGCTATTTGACCTTTCTCTGTAACATTCCTGTCTGGCTGACTGTTTTCCTCTTTATATATATGCCTTTCACTTCTGCCTTGTAGCACTTTTTATTTCTTTTTTACCAGTTTCTCTGCATAGCTTAAGGGCAAGAAGAAACCTGCATAATTTGCAGCCAGGGAGGTTTTGGACCAATATGAGGGAGTATTATGACTGCTGGGGTGAGGAAATGCTCTCTTCAGTGACGGAGAGGTGGGGGGCTCTTGTCCACTGGAAGCTCTGAAAAGCAGATGTGATGAACATCTGTCAGGCCTGGTCTCCCAGTGCTGAACCAGTCCTGCGTTCCTACGGTTAACTTTAAGAGAACAGCTGTGGATCCCGCAGCTGCACTGGGGACATGTGTCTCTTGAAGACACAGAGCTATTGGCTATTTTATGAAACCTACAGCTGGATTTTATTGAAAAGGACATTTCCCATCTCTCCCTGCTCAGAGGCAAACCAGTCATGTTGTATCTGTGCTTTGGTCAAAAAGAAAAGCTTCTGCTACTCAAGAATGACTGTATACACTTATAAACTCTTCAAAGGCATGTCCATGTGTGTACCTTTGCTCTAGGTACCTCTGGTTCCCATTTCAAGGGCAATGAAGAAAAGTGAATGTTTGGCACGGCCCATTGATCTTCTCACACAGGACAGCTGTAGAGCTGGAGCAAATCAGCTCACCCAACATTTTCACTGGCTGAACTAGTCATGCCAAAACTTGTGCTGGGCTTCCCAGCAGTAAAGGAAAATTGAAAGCGGCTGCCCCAAGAAGGAGGGGCAGGTCTGGAGCCATAAGGCCTTATCATGCCTGTCCCAAGAGAGAAAAAGGGATGGAGAAAGAATGGCAAGTGATTATCCCCACAGCTGTCATGTTCCGATACCTTCTGTCCCATCCCTCCAGGGGCTGCAGGCCCAATACAGAAAAAATGCACAGTGTGTCCTTGGCCATTTTGCTGTAATCAGGTGTCTGTTGCCCTCCGTAACTAGCTCTAGAGCAAGACCAGAATCACACTTGTCCTACTCTGCTGTGTTGGTGAATAATGAATTATTCCAATTACACCTTAATAAAATCATCCTGACACATTTGCATGCGCAGAGCCTAACTTCAGGTTACAGCATCGGGTGCTGGCTCTCAGCAGAGCCCTCCTGGGACACCCCAGCCCACACTGGCTGCAGGAGCTGGGAACTAATTAACCAAAAACAAGTGTGGCAAATAGCATGATTTCTTGCACGTGATGCGGTTCCTGGCTGAGTAGCTTCTGAATGCCGTATCATGCTCCGGAGGAACAGCATTTCTGCATCGGGCTGTCAGCCTGTGCCTCACTGGTAGGGTGAGGTGGCCTTAAATGGGAAATCCTGGCAGCAGCACATTTTTGGCAATGTGTGTCCTGGGGGGCAGGAAGAGCTCTGCCATGCAGGAGAGACACCGCGGCTTTAACCTCACTGTAGAGATGAATAATTCCTTTATTTCCTAATATGGTTCCTACTCTGCCTGTTCGAGTGCCTGTGATGGCTATTTCAGAAGACATGAATACAAATCACTGTCATTTCACCACTCTTCATGGCAAATCATTCCCATGCTGCTGTGAGTGACGGGGTACAAAATCCCAAAAAGTTGAGTCACAGCAACACAGATAAGGCTGTGAAGACCATATTTAAGTATCTAGTTTATAGCACAAGAAAACAGCCTTTACAAGTGTAAATCCCTGTATTTCTACAATTAACAAAAGCTTCATTTATGTCTTGGACTTTTGTGGATCTGGCACTCCTTTAGTATTAATTCTTCCCTGGTGTTCTAGGTGAGCAAAATTCTCAAAAGGCTTTTTAAAAACGAGAGTAGACCGACTGAAGGAAAACACGTCAAGCCAATCTCACTTGTTAAAAATAAGTTTTCTGGAGAACATGGTAAGTCTCAAATACCCCTATGCAATCCATTCTGGTATCTGAAGATGCTGTTCATTCATTCAGATCTAAGCTTTTCAATTTAAGAAAAGCTTGCCAGCACCCTAATATGACATAATTTGATGGCATTTCTTTCCTGGTCTGCTAGGATGAAATTTAAAGAGGCCAGCATCTTCATGGCTGTGCCTGTGGGTGACTGGATGTCTCAAGGGGCTTGTCAGCAAGTGACAAAAAATCATCATATCTGGATTTCAGCTCATCACTGACATTGGAGTTATGGGAGGACCATTCAGTAGCTGTCACTGGCTGGAGGAGCACCAAAGATCTTGAAGGGAGGGTTTGCAGGAGATTGTGTGGGAGTTGGCCATCTTCCATTCACTGTAAGCTAAGCTACCAGGGGAGATGCTAATTACTGTTTACACAGCCTCTTGGCAAACTTGGCAGCCCGCTCTGAACTGATCCTGCGAGCTGGCAGCCTCGGATGGAGGCAGGGTGAGGCCAGACTCAGTCGGTCACAGCGCTGCATTGTGTCCCCTCCCTTTGAGACCACAGTGGTGCCTCTGCTCTGCCTAGCCAAGGGCCACCAGCGCCGGAGAGATGGTGGCTGCTGCGCACTGCTTTTCATCCACTGCTTTAGGTTTGGTGTTCCTCAGTCTCTGAGATTTTTGCAAGCTGAGACCAGCAGGGACGTTTGGAGGGAAAGCTGTACCTTGCATGCCCTGGGTAGGGGAGTGAATTGCACAGCTTTCTTCTGAAACAACTGTCATTTGACCTTTCCTTCCACTCTGTGGTCCTTCGCATATGGACTGCAGGGGCTTATTACCAAAAGGAAGGCATTTCTCATATCCAGCTCAGCCACCTTCAGCACATCTTTACACTCCACCCCAGCTGCATGCTTCCCCTCCATTATTCTTCTGGTATCAGCAAATGGAAAGGTTTAGAGATGACTGTGGCTGGACCTGACACACAAGCCAGCTTATTTTAGAGGGCTGCTGTAATTCTGTGGTCCAACACTGGCAGCCAGACAGGGAGACAAAAAATTAGGCGTATTATTTCCAAATGAATTCCCAAGAGTGCATTCAATTAGAGAGGTTGTTTTTTGACCTTTTGCAGGCTTTGTTAAAGCCCCTATCACTTTTCCAGAAAAAACAATTTTGAAAACAGATGGGAGTAAATGAAAAATTTATGCCTGCAATGCCACACAGCCCAAAATAAGCAGTCTTGAGTGATCTCTGCTGAGTACCAGTGTGTAATTAAAAGGATGCTTACGAAGCCTTCATACTGTGAAGTACAAATACTTGCCTATAACCTACTGGGAACTGCCTCATGAGAAAAAAAACATACACTCTATTAACTCAGCTGGTATGCAGTTTTGCATGTAGACTAGAAAGTGACTTAGAAAAGGGAGTTAATGGAGGCTGGTATTAATCACTACATCATGACACAAAGCAGGAAAGATACAGGAAAGAATTATTCCTTAGAAACAACTTTATAAAATACATATGAAAACTCTGAGAAAAAATAGGAAACAGGTTTGGGAAAACCCTGAAAATTTCCTCCAGGGGCCTAAGATATGAGAAGTGCTGGAGGAATAAGACAGTTGCCCTGTAGCTGTCCTGCCCAAACCACAAGAGTAGTGCACGGTGGTACTCAGAAGAGGTGCCATTACTTACAAAAATTAAATACTCCTTAATAGGCACATGTGATCATATGTTATTTTTTAGCCCATGTGTAACTGCCTAAATCTCTTTTGGATTTAGCCTTGAGGCCTTTCTGACATCTGGAAGAGTTGTTTTCCAGCTCATAGAGCTGGAATGTTTTATTGGAAGCACTCTGCATCCCACCTGTACGGTGCTGTGTGCTGTGTCTGTAACACACGGCTGAGCAATGCTCTCCTGAGTGTATGTCACAATAAGCTGTTGTCACTCAAAGTGAGCTGGGGCCCATCTCTACTTCCTCACTTTGAGATGAACCTAAACTGAACAGTTTAGACAGGGAACAAATTCAGGTTAGGTTCCTTTAATCCATTTTATCTCTGTTCCTATCCTATGCTCTATGTTGTTTGTGTAATAAGCTGTGGCAGAAAGAATTAAGGTAATTTGGACCAGCTCTGCTGACAAAACTTTCCCTAAGCTACTTGAAATGCGAGAGAGTGAAAATGGTCACAGTCTGTTGCATTTCATGTAACTACAGAAGAGCTTTCAGATGTCAGAGCAGGACCAAAATGCGGAATTTACTCCTTGTGGAAAACAGTGTAATCATACGGATATAAACCCAGGTGAATGCCATGCCATCAGGTCTCACTGAGCAAGCTCGGAAGTTCAGTGCTCGTCCACCTATCCTTACACAAAATAATTTCACCTTTGGTCACAAAAAGAACATACATCTCTGTAACAGATTCATGTACAGAGAGGCCGTCTCCCCTGTCGGTACTGACACCTCACAGAAGTGGCTACCTGTTGCCAGCAACATGAGTGGTGACTCTGCTTTACGGCAGGTGACGGGGGTCTGTACCCTGATGCCGCAGGCTGGGAGCACCCAAGCAGGGAATTCCTCTCCGCCTCTTACACAGCAAGGCACCCTTCAAGCCAGCCCCACCGGGACCCTCGCTCAGATGAATCAATCTGTGGCTGACTACTGCACTGAGAGCATCTAATGGAGGCTGGAGCAAAGGCTGTGCATTTCCCTTGTATAGCTTGTGAGTCTGCGAGGGCTGCATATGTTTAACTGTCTGCAGAGCATATGTATCAATTTCCTTGTACCCAGATGCTTTCTTTATTTCTCTGCAAATATTCTTTTGGAGTCATTAGTGCCCATATGATGGAAGCCTCAGCTAACAATATGACTAAACTGAGCTTCATCTGGAATGAGATTAAAAGTGGTTATTTTATTATGCCAGTCGCAGTCTGTTCCTGCTGAGTGGATGCGCTTACTGACTCTTCTGTCATGACCAATATGAGATCACACAGTCCGATAACTCTCGACATTTTCAGCTGTGTGTATTTCTAAATGTCAATTCTAAACATAAATAAATACATAAGCCCAAGACCATGCCTTCCTATGGAAAAAGAACACTTCTTAACATTTGGATTTTTAAAGTTCTTCATTTAATGCGTGAGCATTAGAAAATCATCCCCTGACCTATGATTTTTTCTGTGTACTTTTACAAATAGTTCTTAAGAAATTTTAACAGTAACATTTCTAGGGAGGATAAGAGAATAGGGTTTAAAGTTGATCTTACCATCTTCTTCTACTGCTTATATGTGGCCAGTCACACTGAATGGATACAAGCTCAGCTGTATGTAAAAACTGTCCCTTCTTCCTGAAGGGGAAATGACAGGGAAGACAGAAGGAAAGCTATTAGAACCTGCTTGTGCCAGGCTGACACTTGCAAAAGAAGCCTTCATAAGCTTATAAAAATTTCCTGATGCTTCTCAATATCACCCTGTAGTCTATCTTTTGAAAGCAAAGAAACAGCAATAACAAATATTAGCTTATAATTAACGCCACCAGTGAAATCTGCTCCTCTGGAGACGCCACAGGCATATGCTCCCTTCTCCAGCTCTGCAGGTGCTCAGAGACCTTCTGCCTCTCTTATCTGGCCACATGTTGCTGATGGGGCTGCCCAGGCGTTTGGCGCATTCCTGTCAGTCCCACATGGCTGGTTGCAGAAGAAGAAATCAAGGGGGAGTCTGCCAAAGTCAGCGAAGTCCTCCCTCGCTGTGGGAGAGGTACAGCCACAGGTGCTTTGTGTTGTACCCCAAACTAAATTCCCAAGACCTTCCTCAACAAGTGTGTTTCTGGTCCCATGGGTTCACCCCATGGAGAAAAATCTGCAGCCCTAGGAGGAGACCCTTGCTATCCTCAATGGATCCATCCTGAGGCTTGGCACTTGTCTTCAAAACTGTTTCCAGGATTTTCCTCATTAGACTTTTGTGTGTCAGAAACCACCCATCAGACAGGAAATATGGAGAAAGGCATTAAAAGATGTACCCAAGGCTTTAGAGGGTACCATGCTGGTATTCAAATGTGCACTACTAAGTGACTTCCTATGCTATCCCCATTTCTTTTCAGAGTAATATGTGTAACAGTTTAAGAAGGGACACCAGCCACCACAGAGCAAGAAAAAGAAGCTGCTTGTTGTTAGCTGAAATTAGCAACTGAAACTGGGAGAAGATGGAAGGAGTTTCCAGAAGAAATGTGAATTGCTGTTGGTGAGACCCAGTCCACCTCAGCTGCAGGGAGGTTGCCACTGAGGTAGGCAATGTACCGTACCCTCGTCCACAGCCGAAGCTAATTGCAGTGGCATTCACTTCTGCAGGGTTTAGAGACCCTAGCTCTGTCTCATCTCTTTGAGGAAAGCATGTGTAGCCAGAAGAGATCCAAAGTTATTTAAAGAAACACCATATAATGGGGAGGAAAACATATATTCTGTGCACCTAGACATCCAGCTTCTTCTGTTTACATTAGCCAAGACTTTGGGGAAATACCTAAAAATGGAGGTTTATAACTGCATTAAGTCCAACAGTGTATCAGCGAGCAGCATAAAGTTATTAACACTTCGTACCAGGGTTTCCCCTCCATTGCATGCTTCTTCCACATGATCCAGAAGCTTTGGGACAATCACTATAATTCAGATTTTTAAAGAGATGACAGGTTACATGGCAATGATATTATACTTTTTATTAAATCTCTGAAACTGGCACATTGTTTGCTGTTGATTCACTTAAGAACTCTTGTCTTGAACTGAAACAGATGGAATTAGCACAAATATGGTGTTGTTAAGGTTCAGCACTTGGCGAACAAAGGTGCTTTGCTGCTAGGAGAGCAATTTCTAACAGCACATTTTTAAAACAGAAATTAATGATTTACCCTTCGCATGTTGCGATCCAATGTCATGGGTCTCTAGAAATCTACTGCTCTCCTCAGAGCAAAAAATTCCACTCCTGGAGTCCAAACTTTCCTGTCTGCTTGGGAGCTATGAGAATACAGCATACAGGAAAAAGTGAGGCTTATCCAGAAACCAGCCATTCCTCAATGTTAAGAACTGGATATTGATTGTCTCCACACTGAAACACCTCTGAAAAAACAAGCGTCCTTTGTTAGTGAAGAATCCAAGCCCTCTGTCTCTGATCCATGGGTGTCTTGCTGGGATAACTATTGGCTCATAATAAAATGTAGCCAACAAAACGTACTTGTGAGAAAAACTGGAAGAAGTCATATTACTCCACTCTGGGCCATTTGGAAAATGACTGTGAAAAATGCACAGATCAAATCTGATTATGCTCTCCAGAGCTGAGCACAATGAAGCTGCTGACATGATGTGACGGAGGCAGGGAAGTGCTTGCTGTGCACCGGCTATGTTGAGAAGAAATCAGGTTAAACAGACATACCCATGCGTGAGATTTATCCCCAGAAACTGGGGATCTGACTCCAACACTGCCACAGAGGGCCGCGTGGTTGTGCAGCACTGAGACAGTGCGGCAGGCTGCTTAAACAGCACTGCTTCGTGGTAAAAGACTGTCACTAGGAGGCAAAACTAGTCATTCAAACGCTGACACGAGTCCTGCCGACAGGTAACAACACATCTGCCAGCAAATTGAAAACAGAAGGAAAGATCATCTCCTGTGTCACCCCTGCAATAACACCCAAGGAGTGGTGCAAGCCTGCGGAGCCGAGGTGTTCGCTGGCCGTGGCCGGTGGAGGGGCAGAGCATCTCACCCCCCTGGCTTTCAGCATCAGCCATGGCTCAGCCTGGGAAGCCCCCGCTGCCCAGCTCACCGGGGCTGGCTTTTCTCCCGTGCACACCCCGGCCCCAGGAGCACCTCAGTAGCCAGCAAACTGAAACTGGAGGCAACTTTCTGCTGCCCCTCAAAGTGGGTCCCCCTTCTCTGTTTTCTGGGTAGCTGTTCAGATGGAGAACTGCAAAAAAAAACCATACTCGCAGGGACCAGTGAACCCAGGGCTTTGCTTCAACTCTGCCTGGTATGGGGCAGCTCCAGCCTGCGGCGCCACTGCTGTAAATGCAAAGACCTCATGGTTTTGACATGTGGACAGAGGGTTTGCCTTCCCCACTGAAGCAGAACAGGGCAGGTATGGGAAGGTCTTGTTTCCAGAAGTGTGGTCTGTGGGATGGCTGGCAATTTCAGAGGCACCTCTGTGCTTGTCCAGGAGTGCCAGTCCAGGGACCCCTGTGAGCCCTAGGGGCACCAACAGGACACCCCAGAAACAGCCACCCTGTCACTTACACAAGTTCTGCATGGTTCAGCAGTGAAATCCTGCCTGCCTCAGACCACCAGGCTTGTGCACGATGCTGCCCGTAAAATGCCTTGCCAAGGGAGGCAGCTTGTAAGCCCCCTTCCACACCTCCTCTTTCCCCCTGACTCCCAGATCGTCTCTGTTCTTTGAAGTCCCGGGGGTTTGAACAGCATTATCTCCGCACCTGGCAGCTCAGCCGGCGCTTTTCATCTCAAAGCCCCCACGCATCCACTTGCTCCCAAAGTGTGGGAGCTGTAATGCAAAGAGCTTGCCGGAGGATTGGACCCCACAGGGAAGTTTCCATTACACTGTTACAATACGTAAGGCCCAGAAGAAAAAGGCAAAATTAGGCACCCAGCACAAGCCCGGTAGACATGTTGGAGTCTCCACAGGCCTGTATCGAGCAGGAACCTTTCAATGCATTTGCAGTCATTATTGATGAGTTCAGTGTGCCTGAGCAAACCAGTAACGGGTCTCAGCACTGAGACTGTCAGGGCCTGATTTAACAGAGAAATCTGCAGAATCCCACAAAATGTCATCATTCCCAGCAAAATACAACTCTAGTCCCATGGGAAAGGAGCAGAAACCAGCCCTTCCCAGACTAAAACAAGCGACAAGACCAGTAGCCCCCCAGCCCCCCTGAAGGCTGCAGGTGCTTGCAGCCTCTGACAACAGAGCAGACCCCCCTGCTCAGCTCTGCCAAGCACCCCATGCCTCAGCGCTGCCCTGGCTGCTTCCCTGATGGATTTTGATGCAAGGCAGCCATGAATTTGGCACAGACCTGCCTTGTTTTGCCACCCCAGAGCAGAGTAAAGCACAGCTTGACAGCTGGCCCTGCATGCAAAATTGCCTTTTCTGCTCTGATAACCTGCTTCAAACAGAATCAAAACTTGTCTTTCCTGTGAGGAGTTCTCATTCATCAAATGCATCTCAAGGCAAGCAAACCCCATGAGGGAATGTGCTCAACAGGCAGTCATATATGCCCTGATACTTTGCAGCTTTTCTCTGAGACAGTATCCAAGACGTCACAAGTTTTGTAAAAGAAAGTTGGCTCCATTTTGCTGAGACATCTTTCTTTGCTGTCATGAAGTTGCACAGTTTGAGGCAGAGTACTTAATCACTTCCCGAACTCAAAGTACCTGTGCAGTGCTGTACTGAGCCTTGGTAGGTGGTTTCTCTGAGCTGAAACCATTTTCTGCACTTGGAAAGGCTCCTGGCCTTCCTTGGGCTGTTGCTTGCTTAACAGCATGAGTCTTCTCTGCTATGGAGCTGTGCCTGTGTAATTCGGTCAGATTTAAAAATGAAGGCAATGTAAAAATGCACTTAGCCTGACATCTCCCATTTGGCTGACTAATTGAACCCAGCTCCAGCAGGCTCTGCAGGCAGGGCCGTCAGCCATGGTACGACCAGCACTCCGCCACTGCTGCATGCCCTGGACTGGGAATGTGCTGGGAGGAGAGCAGACCGGGACAGGGAGGGAGACGACGTCTGGCAGCACCTGGGAAAGGGAGAGAGGGAAATTGTTATGGGGAGGCAGGGGAAGGGAGGGCCATGTGGACCTCCATGGGAGGACGAAGAGGTGTCTGAAGCCAGTGAGGAGAGAACAAGCAGAAGAAAGTTGCAATTGAGACGTTGTGGGAGAAGAGAGGGTGTCTGAGAAATTCAGGTCACTTTGGCAGGCAATATAAAGATCCTTTCTTTTCCTATCCAATTACTGGCTGCTTTTATTGTCCAAAATTAACTACTGTAGTCCAAGACAATTACAGGCTTCATTAAAGCCATGGGAGAATGAGCTGTCAGACTGAAAAGCTGTCAAGACCTTTCGTCTAAGGAAAAGAGCAGGAGGCTCAGGCTGCTGCAAGCCACACTGCAAGCAGCCCCAGCAAACAGGCAGGGATTTTCTCTGGTGACGGGCTGGGGGTGTGTATTGAAAAGGCCAAGTCAGGAGGATTTGTGCCCAACGTGGGTGGCAGCTGAAGCCTGACAAGCTGCCGGGCTGGTAGGTTTAGGAACAGCCGAGGTGGCAGGCCCTGCTGCTGCCCCTGCCTCCTTTGAGAGATACTTCCCTAGGGATGCATGGTGAGGTCATGTCAGGTACTCTCCATTTGTATAACTGGTTCTTACCCTAATGGAAACTGTCCGCAAAGTGATTTCCTCCAGTCACCAGCTGGACAATGTCGCTGGCTAGGCAGTGCAAGGCAATTCAGCCCACAAGAATAGCTTTCTGTACCTTGGGGTGGGGAGGGGAAGGTAGGACTGATCACATACACTATGCAAAGAATAACTGAGATGTGCAAATAGATGGCGCTGCACATGGGCACAAACACAATCTGGTTCAGCCAGCCTTGCATCAGCCAGAAGTTGGTCCCATGGCCTGCACGTGCCATATAGGGCATTCAACAACGTGCACTCAACACAGTATCTCTGATATCCCAGGGTGCAAAAAACTCCTTGCAACCAGGCTACAAGTCACCAGTTCCATCTCCTCCCTCTTCCCAGCATTTGGCCTGTGTATGCTTCCTCTTCTCTGGGACATGGAATGGGATTTGAAGACTATTTAATGCTTAAAAAATCCACACAGCCGTGTCCTACTTACCAGAGAAGTTTCACATGGAAAATGCGTTCTTTTTTCCATTACACTAATTTCTCACAGCTCTGCCTGCCAGTTATAGCTCCTTGCTTTCAAGCTACTGATGAGCCTCAGCATCTGTTCTTCTGGGCACCCAGGCCATTTGCAGATTCTTTAAAAGCAAAAGCCATGAAAAACTGTTTTTGTAAAATGACTGGATGTCTCCCATGGTTGGAGTCAATTAGTGAAACAGGCCCTCAATGTATCGCTGACATGATGTTGCAAGCGTAGGTTGAGGGCTCTCTAAAGGCTACCACAGCCTTCTCCCGTGCTAACCCAAGCTGCAGAGTTGCCCCAGGCACTGCAAAGGGAGTGGAGAAGTCAGTCCTTCTAGTAAATGGCAAGTTGCAAAAAATAGTTTTGAATACTGCTGACAGTCTAGCTGCTCTTTAAACCTGCGTTAGAACAAAGTCTCCTGACGTGGAAAACAAATCAAACTTTTAACAAGACAAAACTGCAAGCAAAATCCCTGGATAAAACCCCAATGGCATTTTCCAGCTAGTAATGCTACAACCTTACATTTTATGGCCAGAAAGAAAAGCATTCAACAGATATCTGGGAACTAAGCCAAAATTTTGTGACAAAGATTGTCACTCCTTTGCTATCCAGCCAAGTTTTGCCCATGGAGCTTTTCAATGGTATTGCTTTCAGTCTTTAGTGACTCTCACACAGGAAGGAGCACACCTTATCCATTGCTGTTAATATCCAGGTGGGCAGGAGAGTCCCCACTGAGAGGTCATCTCTTGTTAAGCTTCTCCCAGTGAAAGCTCAGCATTTCTTCCGGACAGCGAAGTTGAAGGTTTTCCCAAGCAATGCACAGAGCTCTGCACTTCCCTCACTGCTGAGGTGTTGTGGGGCGTGCCATTTTTTCATACGAATGACAAGTCTGGGAAGGGCACAATATGATGCCTGCATGTGACTGCAAAGCAGCTTTCATTTCATTGTTTGCTGTGGCATTGTCACCTGTTCATCCTGGGCCGCAGTCACTTTTGGGACACAAGGAACTGGAAACTAGTATGTTGGGAATGAGGACATAACCTTAAGGTTTATCAGGGCTCTCTTGCCATCCCTGTGCAGATAGCTTTTGAGAAAGCCAAGGGAGGAGAGATGGCAGAGCAACACGTGTCAGTGTAACCACATTCTTGTCGCCGTTGGCACTATGGCATAAACCGGTCAAGCCCTTCCTCAATGAAGTGAACGTGCATCAAAATGGGAAGTGAATAGGAATGAATCAATGCACTTTTCAGTGTATCTGTCCCTTGGCCTGGATACGAGTCCATTAATCAAGCTCTTTTTTGTACTTCTTTTTTTCCTTTTCATCAAGTTATTCTTCCTTCAGACATTTTGTCTCTCGCCATTTTCCCCCTTTTAATCACACTAGCGACAACAGCACTAAGATAAATGTGTTTACAGACTACAACTGGGCTGGTATCTTGAATTCCTCTCCGCTGCAGACAATTGCGTGGCTTCACCCACTGGCCACACAGCAGAAGGCCGAGGGGCTGCCAGCCAGCTACATCAGGCAGCGTGCAGGCAGCCGCAGCTCCCGCTTCAGTTTTGGCACCTGGAGAGCTCGAATGCAGCAAGGGATGCAGATGTGGCATGCCTCTGGCAAGCAGAAAGCTGTGGGGAGCAGAGCAGGCTGGGGACGGGCTGTGTGCATGCATGTCTTCACCCCCCAGTTCATCCAGCTGGGAGGACTCCGGGCGAGTTGAGGTCCTTCTGGCAAATTTGCACCGTCCCTGGGTAGCCACAGCCACGCATGCAGTGTGTGCCATATGCTGTCCTGGGGCACCCTAGTGTGTAATAACGTCTCGTTCCTGGTCTCTGTAGGACAGCCGTGCCAACTCTTTCTAACCCGTGCCAACTCTTTCTAACCCCTGACGTGAAGAAAGGGAAACGAGCCCCCTTCGGAACAGATCAATGTGACAAGCAGCCTGGCGAGCATCAGTAACACAGAGTTCTATCCTCCAGGTTTCAAACTTAGAGATGGCAGAAAGGCAACTCCAATTGTTTTACAGATGGTTTCCTTATGACTCTGGAGCAAGGACAAATGCCCATCTCTCTTTTAACTTCATAAATTCTCTTGTGTTGTGTGAATGGAGGACACTGATGGTACCTTTGATCTTGCCTTCTGCTTTTCCTGAGGCACATGGTCATTTTTTGTCTTTTGGTTCCATCCGCTGAAGGCCTGGAGTTTGCTGTAAGGTGTCTGGCAGTACTCCGTGGCTGACGGTGTGTGGCATGCGGGGTCTGCCAGCACTTCCAGCACAAACATCTCAGCCCTGGCCACCGGCTGGCCCCAGGGACAGGACCCAGCAACCCAGGTGGTCTTTTTCTGACTCAGCACTGCCTGATTGTCCAAGCTAAGAGCAGTTGTGGGTTTCACTGATTCAGGGTGCCCCAGAGATTTAGCAAGACAAATCAAGTTGACTATTGCCATCCCAGTTTTGGAAAAAGAAGACAATTTTATAAAGTGCATTGGTTTTCTCCCACACCTTTCTTTATAAACGTCCTCTAAAGCAATTTCATATTTCAAGTAGTTTAGGAACACCCAGATTTCGTCTCACTGTTTTCAGACTCTTCTGCTTGACTAGGGGAGTATGATGAAGGTTGGTTTGCATTGAGCAGAGATTTTTGCTGCCCCCAGTAGATTTTCCCCTTTGCTCTCCTGCCTATTTCTAAGAAAATCTTCTCAATGAGAGATCATCTTGAGGCAATGTTTTTGCTTGGCTTTTCCCTGCTGATTTTGTGGTCATTCACAGCCACGCCAGATGTGTGGACTGGTAGTGTATTTCACCTCCTTCATTTAGTGTGAATTGCCACTTCGGGAGCATGTCACCGATAGCTGATCCCCTCACGCGCCTAACTTTCTGAATATCTGTCTCTTCCTGGAGTGGAGTTGAAACTCTTGCAGTGCCCACTGCTTGGACAGTGCTAGGCCAAACGCACATTTTAACAAATATTGCACAAATGTAGAAGACAAACCACTTTACATTATCAGTGAAATGGGTCACTGTGTACTCTTTCCAGTACTAGATCTAATGCTGAATGTGGTGCATGAAAATATGAAACAACCACAGAGAACAGAAACCAAAAGCTCCCTGCAGATGTATACTAATAAAAAGGCTAAATCTGAGATGCAGCTTTGCACATCCCTCTCTCTCAACTTCAGTTACAAGCTTTTAAATAATAAGAGAAACACCTGTGGTTTCACCTGATAAACTTCAGCTTATCGTAGGGATTTAAAGTGGTCACAGACTGTGTTGTAGAGGGACAGAACAGAACACAAGTAAATAAGGTATTATAAAAGAGAATTTTTTCTACTCTGTTGTTTCCCCACAGAAAAGATTTTGCAAATAGGGAATAAAGAAAAACTGAAAGTTTGCACCAATAGGTGAAGAAACAAATCTAAGGGAAACAGGTGCCTGGAGTCAAAGAGCCTTTCACAGGGCTGTGTGGCTTTTCATAGATCTTCCACCCACCAACATGCAGAATCATCAGCTCCACCCACGAGGGCAGCTGAAAGTGTTTACAAGCCATTTTGGCGTTAGGGAACACAGAGCTCCGATCCCAGCATGAAAATCCTTGACAGCACACTGTGATCAAAGTGAGCATCTATATTAAAATGTGCATAATTCCAAATTGTTGTACATGTCAACAAATTATAGATACCCTGCTGATAAAGTGTTTCTGGTGCCCCAGTAGCAAAATGTAATTTGTAATTCGAAAGAGCGCTGTCATTTCCAATCCAATTTGCTCTAAGTTTTCTTTTCATATCCAAAGCATAAAGTGAGAAGGATTTAAATCTGGGAAAATGGAGTTTCTTTTATTTTGTGTACTTAACTTTCTCATCTTTGCTTTAGAGACCCAAATCCTAACTGCTTTGCAAATGGAGCTTCTTACATCATTAAAGCAAGCAGGACCCATACCTTAGTGAAGGAAATGGTGCTGTTTCTAATGTGAATGCCACAAAAACCAAGAGGTGATGGTCAATATTCAAAAGTTCTTAAGTAAGTGACTTAGTGACCTCATCTTCAGAGGAAAAAACTTTAAGTTACTGCTGACAAATGTTTCTCATGGCAGAAAACATTTTTTGATGGGTATGACCATGGAGTAAGTTTAGGCAAGACATTCCCTTGCTTTGCATTTAAAAGTAAAGGACAGATATAAGTAACGCACTGCCCAAACCCAGCAGCTTGTGCCTAATATTCTAGGAGCAGCTGCTTTATTTGTCAACGGGTCTGAGTACTAACCAGGTTAGAAAGAGGTTAAGCCACAGATGTTTGGAGAAAAGAACTGAAAAGTTGCAGTCTGTTCTGTAGGCCTGATCTGCACACTAAGGTGCTCCATTTAGGTTAAATGGGACCAAGACTGTAGTTCCCAGCTCAGTCTCTAACATTGGTTTAAACCTGGCTTGCATCAGTTTGAGTCCAGTGAAATTCCTGGCAACTGTGTAAGAAAATAACCATGAAAAACACTGGGTAGATTTAACTAAACTTGACCAATATAATTTGCCTGTCTTACAACAGGTTTTTCTAGTCAATTGGCAGCTCTTCAAATCAGACATGGACTCAGTGAGAAAGCAATGTATTTTGTCAGGGATGACTCTTCCCCCAGGATTCACCAAATATTAACAAAATCCCAGCTTGTCATTATTGTCCTATTTTCTGTATTACTTCCTTGGCACTGGTATGTGTTTTACAGTTATTTCAGGAACCTGTTTTGACATGAGGTGAGCCTTTGGAGAGATCCAGCTTGGCCTTTCCCCCTAAATAATACAGCACTTTGAAGGGGAATGAACAGTTCAGGGCAGCTGGAGTTCAGTGCAGATGAGCTGGTCAAAAGAGCAGTCCTAGCAGCAAGGAACTGGTCTGCTGTGTCTTTGCATCCTGTAATTACAACACTTCCCAGGAACTGCAGACTTCAATGTAAGGTCCCCAGGGACCTTTGCACAGAAACAACTGATGTCCACATACTGGCCTCTGCTTTTGGGGAAAAGGCTGATGGGACTGAAGTGGAGTATGTTTTCACCACAGCCTACAGGGAAGTGGGGGGGACATCTCAGCTGTCTTCACCTCAGCTGAGCCAGGCTTCTGCAAAGCAGTCGATGGGGAAGTTCATGCTGCAACAGCTGTGCTACTTCTGGTACCCAGGTCACCTTGTTCGTGGCAAGCTTATGTATCTCTGCACCATACTGTGGTCCATGTATCTGTTCCCCTGGAGATCTAATTTCCTGACTTAGGAGAAGCCAGACTAAAACTTTTTTGAAATTTACTCCCCGGCTGTATTTAGCTCTGCGTTAGCTTTGCAAAAACTTAGTTGAAACTTCAATTACACCATCTCACACACACACCCCCACACCCCCCATCCCTCCCAAGGAAAAGAAACCAAACCAGAACCTTAAACTATCCTTCAAAACTTCTGGCCCTTCAAGAGCTCGTCAGCGCAAGGTCTTGCTTGTGAAATGTGACAGTCTGCCAGTGGGGGACAGCTTACTCATTACTATCTTTTCCTCTAGGACTATGGAAGGTTTAAAAGGATCAGGAAAGTCCAATTAATGTCAGGAATTTTTTTGCTATTTTTCCAGCATTAATTTCCTGTTCTCCTTTCATGTGAAAAGCTACCTGGACAAAGCACAGTGCATGATTGGCCTGGTGTTCCTTTCCACATTATTGTAAAATATAATCAGATCCGAAGCTATTCAGGGAGGATTAATACCAACCAAAAAGGAAGGTTTACTGTGGAGAGCATCCAATAGAAATTTCCTTTTTCTCACCACAATTTTATATGGGATTAAAATCATATTCATCAGCACTTTTGTAAATGTTTTTCACTGACATTGCAACCGATGTTTTCTCTTGCTATTTTAAACAGCTTGATCGATTACCAAGCACAGTAAGTTCCCCGTAATTCCATCGGTGTTATAAGAAGGAAGGTGTTTTACAGAGGTCTGGAAATTTCTGTTTACCGCAGCCATCTGTTTGACATAGCCCTCCCAACTTTTGGAACCACAGTGATTCATTTTCATCTTCCCTGGCAGGCTGCCTGGTCATAACTGAGGTTCCTTTGCTTGTTGCCCTGTTGGTGCATTTGAGGACTAACACTGCTTCTACAGATTTGTGAAAAAATCAAGGTTTGGAAAGGAATGAAAGAAGAGTGAGGCTCTGTCTAAGGCTGCAGTACAGTTTGTGCCCTGTGCAGTCCTCCTGCACCAGGCAGCTGACATGCAAGGAGGCTTCCCTGCCTGGTTCATCCCGGGCAGTGATATTCTCTACAACACTGTCCCTTCAGCATAGACACGAGCGTGTTTCTTGTGGTGAACAAGAACTGATCCTGTAACGGGTGCAAAGATCACGTACAGGTGTACCTGCTTTGCAAGGGCTGGAGCACAGTCACTAACTTTGCATTCTGACTGGTGGCTGAATGCTGTATAATGGAGTGAACAGCAAATACACCCCCACTGTGTAACACCGCCACTCTTGCCCCTTGACTCTGGCTCTCACCCATCTGTCCAGCACTTCTGAACTCTCATGGGCATTTACACTTGCACCCCAGTGTCCAACACCCTGTGAAGGGTCTAGCCACTCCAGCCTGGCAGTTTTTTACACTGTCTCCCACATCCACGCAGAGTTGGCCACCATAGAGCTGCTCCATACTTGACAGCGAAGAAAACAACTCTTAAAGGGTTTTACCTTATCCAAGTCACAAACCACACTAAGCCCAGCATGCTCTGCCTTCTCCCAGGTAAAAAGGGGTGCCAAAGGGTGAATGATAACTATTGGAATCCAGGATTTCCTTCATTTACTCTGATCCTTTACTGCATGGATAATTCCCATACCAGTCGCATAGCTTTAAGGATATGTTGCATGAGGACAGATGGTGGTATTAAGTGAGGCATCAAGGTAGTCTTGATTGTCTTCTGGAAACTCTGTCAAGAGGCTCCTGTCTTATTTCTGAATGAGATGCCCAAAGCTGGCTGATATGAACACCATCCACCTCTCCCTTGCCCAAGAAACCCTGGGTTCCCCTCCTGCAATATTACTGTGTAATTCCTCTGCCAGGTGCTGTTGGCTGCAGCTAAGACCTGGCTCAAATTTGTCTTTAAATTAAGCTATGAATTTAAGTCCTGACCCAGCATTCATGGCCTCACTATATACAATCCCAGCATGCTCTTTCTAGGCATTAAGTTCCCATAAGAGCTAAATTCTGGCATGAAAGAACTTTGCAATGTGGAAAAGAGAGAATGGACCGACCTAGTAAAATGAAGCACTGGTCTTAATGAATAACAGCTTAAACAGCCTTCAAGAGTAACTTTGAGAGCTTGTTCTCCACATACTGGGCTGAATGTGCAGAAACCCACATCAGTTGCTACCATGCCACCTCCTACTCCCACATCCACTGCAATTCCTGTTCCTAGTTTTATGCCAACAGGTAACACAGTTGCTGTATTGTCTCTTCTAGACATTGGGAAACACTTGCTTGTCCTTGGGGTTCAGATAAAATAGCAAGGAGAAGAAAATGTAATTGTAACTAGAATGTGACCACCAAATCCATAAGTGGTTTATTGTTTTCTGGTGCTACATACACAAGTATGACCTCAAGCTGTTGATCGGTAGTTGTGAATGAGAAGAATGGGAAAATGCTCAGGGATATTACAAGAGTTGTCCAAAAACAGTGAAGGTTGTTATGATTAGGTGTGGTCATAAATGGCCCAGAACTGAGCAGAACCCCTCTCTACTAACTATAATCACCTTTTCAAGGAGAAGTGGATTTGGCTTTCACTTCTTTTCAGCTGCTTCTGGAGATGCTTTTCCCTTTCCCTTTCCCCTCACAGCCCTCTGTCGCTTAGGTCAGTTTTCCAAACAACATTTCTCGTATGAAAAAAGATGTATTTTTGGTCTATAAACATGAATCTTGAGATGCATGAAGTAAATAAACAGCTTGATAATATATCGTAAACTTGGACATGTATGAGTTCAGACAGCATGGAAGCAGCCAAAGATAAATGCAAACCAGCTGTGGCTCCTGGTCTGGCCTAGGGAACCACACTGGATCCAGCACTTGGAATCCAAAGTGTTGTGTGTCTTCAAACCAGGATACTGGAGAGCAGGCTGAAAGCTGAGGTCAGACCAGTCTTTCTATGAGCTGATTTAAACCACCATGTCTTCTTATGGCCCTGTGTCCCATGCCAACATCCTGCTATCCAGTAAAACCGGGTTCTCCATAAAATCAAATGAGAAATGGCTAAAAGGAGATGTATGATTCTTGTGTTCTTCCCATTCCCATTGCTGGCCTGGCTTGACGTAAAACTGGTCAACACAAGGCAGTCTTCAGGGCACTCTCATTTATGTGTGTTTGCTAGGAGCCTGTCAGGCTAGCACACAAGCATAGCACTGTACCCTGCCCCTCACCATGCCCCACACCATTTACAAGTTTGTAGCTGCAGCTTTGGATCTGTAGTGATGCAGGAAGAAGCCCTGTGTGGCTTTAGGACAGCTACTGTTCCTCTATTCTCCTGCGCCTCTGAAAGTCAGAGGTAAACCCTGACCCTCCTCCCCGGGTGCTCCTGCTGTGCATCTCTTCTGCCAAAGCAGGGGACAGTGTGGGAAGCAGCACAGAATGATGTCCTGGCTGTAAAACTGGGCAGGACATGACCATCTGGTTCCCAGCCCACTAGGGGTAGGATTTATCTTCCCCCTTCGGAGGCAGCCCCAGGATGCTTTGTGCTCAGCATCTGACCGAAATCCCAAAGCCCTGTGCTTCAGGCATCCTCAGGATTTGGTTTTTTGATTCCCTTCCTTTCTTTTTAATCCAAACACCACAGGCTTAGCAAAGTATCGACTTACTCGGCATGCCGGGGCCGCTGCTGTAAAAACAACCTGACATTGCCGAGTCTTTGCAGGGCCGTTGTCAAAATATTTGACGTGACAGTGCGAAATGTCCTGGCCTACCAGTCTCTATGGTTCTGTGGCAAGGAAGTGTCAGGAGCAACAGGGGCAATGTTTCCTGGAGGAAATGGAGGAAATGAGGCTTTTTGCCATGTAGAATAAGTGGTAGCGCAAAATGATTCAGTTATCAACCAACTCACAGGCAAAAGAAGAGATGTAAGTTCGTAGAGCTGCACCAACTTCAGCACAGTTGGGTCAATTTACCACAGGTGAAGAAAATTGGTCCCCATGACCAGTTGATCTGAAGCCCTAAGGTAGATCTGGATTTCAGACTCCCCATACATACAGAGTATAGTGCATAGAAGGTCAGGTATCCCAAGAATGGATCCCAAACTGCCAGTAAGTCCAGCAGGGCATCCGCCAAGGGCAGTATTCGCAATGTTCACTTTCCAGAACTAGACAGCCTGCTCCCACTGAGCGCTGTAAGAGCTCATAGGCATCAGAGCTTTTCTATGTGTAGGTCCTTCTGCTCTGAAGGATTGGAGTGGGGCCGAAAGACTTCCTAAATAAGATGAAAGCAAGAAGAGACAGAAGCAACTGAGTAAACAAAGAGTATAAATGTTTAGGGAATAAGGGTTTAGAGAAATACACGGAAGAAATAGGAGCTCAGGGCCAATCACAAAATCAGAGAAGAAAGATATCTGTGCAAAGAAAGATAAGTATAATAAAGAATGTCAGAGCAAGAAGTAAACGAAAGGAAGAATATTTTGAAGAGCTACAAGACATACAGAATACCTCTCAATACATCCTAAGTCTGTGTATCTAACAACTGTCAGTGATAACTTGGAGCAGTGTATCCACTGCAGGGAAAGGGGGCAAGCACAATTCTTTCCGTGCAAAATTGTGCTGAGCTTTTCCCTGCAGAGCTTCTTTCTAAGCATCTGAAGTAGTCTGTCTGGGGAAGATGCTTCTCAGCGGCCACGCCAAGGGAATGTGAAAGGGCATGATATTATTTCCATTTAGCAGCAGCAGCAGCTACAGGCCGTAAGCCTGGCTTCGCTTCTGCTGCCCAGGTGGAGGGATGGGAGCCAGGTTTACCCTATGTCTCTGTGCATCAGACTATGTGATTAAGGCAGACCAGTTACACTGGGCAACTGAAGAAGCAAGGTGGCTAGCCCTCTTTCCCTTCTTCCAGCTGTCTAAGATAATACTCACAGCTGGGTCGGCTGGGTCAGGCTTCAGGACAGCTTCAGTGTGAGACAAATTTATGAGAGCAGGCTTGAATGAGTGCTGTGCTTCTGGCTTCCCACCACATTCTGGATATTGTAATATTTATGGGGAAAGGAGTCTTATGAGTTGAAAGAAAGAGATAATGAGCTACAAAACTGCCGACTATCGTAAGGACTCATCCTCCTTTGGCTGACTTGAGTTTCTCCCATTAACTTGCAGAGATAGGCTTAGTCCTTCTGGCATGGAAATGTCTGCAGTCCAAGATTTCTCTTGTTTGATGAAATGGGAATACATACCTCTGAGTCAGTAGCACTTGATAAGATCTATTCTGTCATTATTGTCCTTTGCAGTTCAGAAGGGTGGGTTATTGTGATAAAGACTGGGCGGGCTCTACTTAAATGCTTAGGCTTGCTTTTTGAGTCACAGAACTTTCCAGACTTAATATCCTAATTTTTTTTTTTTTTTTTTTTGGTAGCAGGAAAGTATTCCTTTGATTGATAGCAGAGCTCAGGCTCCATCAAAGTTCAAGCCATAAATTCCCTATGGCAGCCAAAACCACAGAGTTAGGGAGCCTGGCTTGAAAGGATTTAGGGGAGAGAGGTTCTGGGAACTCAGATCTGGAATGCCTGGAAGGTGCTGGTAATGTGATGCAGCTCAGCTCAGGGCTTTCAAGTTGTCATGAATTGTGCTCCAGAGGAGGAAAGCTGGAGAATCATTTTTCTGATAGGCAGGTAGATAAAAGTGACAAAACTGTTTCTTTTAAACATCAATCTGAGATGCAATCCTAAAGCTAGGATCAAGACTTTCATATCATTAAAATCCATCAGGTGGCTCTTTCCCCCAGAACCAAGAACCTTTCCACAGCAGCTCTGCATGGTCCTGCAGGCTACTGGACCATCCCTTGCCAATTTTCTCTCAAATTATACAATGGCCGGCTGCAGGAGTAGAGAGCAGAGAAACCCCATCTATTGTCCCCCTGTACTGGTGGGGCCCCACCTCAAACACTGTGTTCAGTTTTGGGCCCCTCACTACAAGAAAGACATTGAGGTGCTGGAGCGCATCCAGAGAAGGGAAACAAAACTGGTGAGGAGTCTAGAGAACAAGTTTTATGAAAAGCAGCTGAGGAAACTGGGCTTGTTTAGCCTGGAGAAGAGGAGGCTGAGGAGACCTTATCACTCTCTACAACTGCCTGAAAAAGAGGTTGTAGCAAGGAGGGGTCAGTCTCTTCTCCCAAGTAACTGGTGACAGGACAAGAGGAAATGGCCTCAAGTTGTGCCAGGGGAGGTTTAGATTGGATATTAGGAAAAACTTCTTCACCAAAAGGGTTATCAAGCATTGGAACAGGTTGCACAGGGAAGTGGTGGAATTGCCATCCCTGGAGGTATTTAAAAGACAGGTAGATATGGTGCCAAGGGACATGGTTTAGAGGTGGTTTTGTTAGTGTTAGGTTTACGGTTGGACATGATGATCTGAAAGGTCTCTTCCAACCTAAGTGATTCTAAGAATATTCTAAGAATACACTGAGTGAATGTCTGGGTCATGGCTGAAAGGGACAGAAGGCAGCACGCGTCTTTTAAGAAGGGTTGATGTAGTCAGATGCCAACTGGAACAAAACAGGACCATTGAGGACCGTAAGTACCTCCAGCTGTCTCTGTTGACACACAGACACTGGACGGAAGATGAGAACATATGGCTTTAGGTCAAAGCCTCACTCGCACATACCTTCTGCATGGCATGGGAGACCAGTTGAGTAGTGGATGTGGGTCCTTTTGGGGCTGGCCTCTGCAGAAGGAGCCAGCATCAGCCTGATCACCAGAGCCATGCCATGGCCAAACTCTTGTCACTCCCTGCCTCTAACCATCCCCACGCCTCACCAAGGAGCTGTCGCTGCACAAAGCTCTCACATTCATGTAGGGTCCTGGTGCAAAACTTTTGGGGATAGCGGGAATATGTGGACACTCTGGCATCCCAAGGATTTGCTTTCTAACACTTGAAATGGTATTTCCTTTTAAAAGGTTTGGTAAGTTATTTGAGAAGAAAAAACATTTGGAAACATTTTTAAAAGGTCAAAATCAAAATAAACATTTGGAAAATAGAGAATCTGCTCACCCAGTCTGAAATGTTCATTTCCTTTGGATTTGCTGCACATATTTTTTTTTTTCCAGAGCTTCAACATTTCTTCTTTTCTGGTCAGAAAAGAATGTCAGATCCTGACAGTCCTTGTGGGGCTGGGTGAGCCTCTCCCACTTGGCCCTTCTGTGCATGCATCATTCATATGAGAAATGGGCCCTTGGACTGTAAACCAGTTGAGCAATTTGCTTCCAAAAGGAAACCACCACCAGAGTAGAAAAAGATGTCGAGAACAAAAGTTATTGTTTAATATGATAAAGGAAATCAGTGTTGAAAACAGCTTCCACTGTATCCCATTTCCTACAGCTTTGTCATTTGAAAACAAAGATCCCACTCTCCCTCCTCCACAGGCTTGACCTAAAGCTTATCTTTCTGCCAGTTAAGTGTCACTTGAATTCTGCGAATTTTAGTCTCCCTGTAGTTTCTCTGACTTTGCTTGTCAGGTCCACAGGGCAGGGATACATTTACTACCCGCTTTCCAAAGCACAGCGGGCTACTGCTCCCTGATGCAGGCACTACACCAGTACAGATAATAAATAGAGAGGAATGTGCCAAGCCATACAAGAATTGTAACTTTGAAGTTTTCTCTCTTTCTGTTTTTCTCATTGCAATTTTAATGTAGTTATTTAGAAGTCAATATATTTCACCCTTGCTGCTCACTAAATATTCTCAGATCAGCAGAGATGTAGAGCTGCTGAACACGCTTAAAGCAAGAAGGAGAAATTGTTTGCCAAACAGATGTAGAACATTATTACTAGTTTCTTGTTTTTCATCATTCCTCTCCCAGTCAAAAAAAATCAAATAATTGAAGTCTGAAACTGGTAACAAACCTTACGGCATTTGGATTCTGAAGTAAAAGAGCATGACTATGTCTGCAGTCATCCTAAATTTGTCCTGAAGGACATGTTTGTTGTCCTTGGTGTTATTTTTAAAACATCTCTATTTCAAAAGTTATCTTCTGACAAGTGGGGATTTCTAAGGTATTGGTGGTGCCCTCTCTCTGACCCTGTGAAGGCAACAGCATGAGGTGGCTGGGACATCTCTAGGTTTCACTCACAGGGCTATCCGTGAGCACAGGCTCACTTACCCTGCATTTATCCTGGCTGCATCTGATACCCTAAATGCAATGAAGTCATCGCAAATGCTTTGCCCCCACTATAGTGCAGGTTTCCTAATTCCCAGTGCTGCTCCCTGCGCACCGGTGGTGCTGCCGGGCAGAACCATGGCTTCTCAGACCACTTGTTCTCTTGCCTCTTGCCCGGCATGTCTCCCCGGAAGCAGGTACCCTGTGTCCCCCACCCTGACAGTTCAAAGGGCCCTACCAGCTATTTGCTTTGCTCAGAATGCATGAACTTTTCTGAAATAATAAACACGAGTGTCTTTCTGTGTGGCCAGCTTCTGGCATCCCAAGCCACTCACTTTGAATCACCAAGCTCTGATCCCCAAGCATGGAGGCTACAGCCTTAGCTGATTCTGAGGTGATGGCTAAGATTAAAAATGGACTGAAGGGAAGCCAGCTGCAGGCTGTGGAGTGATCTGGCAGCAGCTGCTAAGAGGAGCCATGCCCAGGTTAGGTCCCAGTTGCTGAGGCTGCATCCTGGGCCTTTCCCCAGTGGTGGAAAAGGGCTGAGGGCAAGGTGTCCCAGAAGAGCTACCTTCGTCATGTAGTCTGCATCGCTCCAGGCCTGGATCAGGACCAGATATAGAAAGAGTTTGACTTCAGGTCACCTCAAAAAAGCACTCATCTCACCTAACTTGAGCCATCTGCTACACTGCTGCCTAAAAGCAATTTTGTGCAACGTAACGACCCTGCATAAGGCAATAGAAAGCAGCAGGAAACCTTAGGATAAGAGCCATCTGACCAACTTAGGTATCTACGGTGGGATTTATCTCCAGTTATGGGCACCTAAATGCTTGTGTCCCCATAAGTGCCCGTGGTAACATTTAAAGCCTTGCGTGAAGAGCTACTCCATGGAGCCAGCAGAGCATGCAGAGCTGTGCAGTTCACCTTCATTCCCTTGCCTAAACATAGGTGTCTAAGGGTTGGCACCCCGTGGGGCTGGCAGGTACAATTCAAGACCTATGGGTGACCCACAGCCTTCCAAGGTCGTGTCTAGGGACCACACTAGATATGTTATTGCATCTCAGGGAGAGGCCCGTATTTGGGCAACTGACTCCCACCGCTGGAGAGCGTGTAGGCACCAACACTCAGGTGTTTGGCTAGAGCTAGATCCCTCCCCCACTTCAGGATGAGCCAGGTCTCATAACATAAACATGCCTATTTCACTTCTTTGACTGTACGGGAAATCCATCCGCCAGCTGGGCAGGTGTCAACAGCTGTGCTGCAGATGCTGGACACCCCCCATCTAGGGGCATGCCACAACCACCACCACCACACCAGCTGAGCATTGAGGGGCCCTTCATGTTTGCGTGAAAAAATACTTTGGAAGTATAGACTTCTTTCCAATGAAATGTTTTAAGAATTTGCAGTGGGGGGAAAGGAGGGAAAATTATTTGTTCTAAAATAAATACCAGGTTGACAGATTTCTTCAACACTGACTAGCATGGATTTCTGGCCTATTTCGGATTTGAAGCCTATTGAAAACTTTGTGGCTGCACAGTGATCCCTCACAGGTGATGTTAAAGGCAAGCTATGCTCTGGGATGAAATCTTGTCCAGCCAAAAATGATGGAAAATCTGCTATGAACTTCAGTAAGGGCAAGATTTTGCCCCTAATTCTTGTGGTTGAAGTATTTCCATGTGTTTTAGTTATTCCCCAGCATAGGAACCCCAGCTGAGGTAGCTCAGGCCACCACAGGGAAAATTCAGACAAGTAGTTCCAAGATCTCAAAGTGGGGCAGAAATATCCTCAAATGCCACGCACTCACACAGGGATCCTACAAGGGGATTTGAAAGCAGCACAGCAATGAAGAGCCAGAGGAGGCTGTCAGGAGTGGAAGTGATTCGGGAGGAGGTCAAAGGAAGGCAAGGTGAAGACTTGTCTTCAAACTGCATGAAAGTGTAACTGGAAACTGGGTGAAAGTTCAGGGCTGTGCTGTCTTTATCCAAACCAGATTTCCTAGCTTCACTCTCTGTGGCAGGATTATTTTTTGGTTATTATTTCCTAGCTTTCCTGTTGCTGTATGTAATCACTTCAAGGAATGCTTAGCTATTTTGAAAACTGTGCACTTCATAACTGAGATGGATTTTGGAGAAGGCCATGGCTTCGTCTGCACCAACAAGCGGTGCAGCACAGTTGAACAGATCTGCGGAGTGAGTCAGTACCGAGGAGCCGCCTCACACTACTCATCACCTTGGGGTTTTCTTCAGCCCAGCTCCATCCTGGACTGGGTGCCCATGAGGAAGTGGTACACGCTACAAGTGCTCCCAGGGATCACTCTCACCGTGGTTTCACCTGGCAGGAGCCCAGCTTGAGCTCCCTGAGGCCAGTCTGCAGCACAAATCCTTGCAGGTTGTGTGTGGGGAAGGCAGACATTCACTTTAAAAGGGTGTTCCTGCTCCAACCGCGTGCTGGTGTCAGCACAGCCCCGGGTAGCTGCACTGGGGAGACAGCAGAATAGCTCCCCTCTTCAGCCCCATCAGAGCAGGCTGAACCATGGTGCTGCTAGCTACAGCAATGACATTTGGGAAGTGCCGGTGTGGCACCAGATGGGAAATGAGCCTGCAAGGCCAGACATGGCTGCTATCAAGACATTAACTATACGCAGTTCCAACTATTTTTCCCACAAGCCCCAGCAAACCATGCTGATCCAACCCGTCCAGAACATCTCGGGGTACAGAAATGAGTGTGTAGGAAGTAGTTGATGAGGAGTTAAACACTAAGCTAGCATTAATAAGAAAAGGAGAGGGAGAAAGCGCCTTTCCAGTCACCTCTGCCTTACTGGTGCTAACAAGCTGGGCTGAAATGCCCCAGCTCGGCTTGCGCTCAGGTGCTGACAGCTACCTGTTGGGATGTGAGTAACACCTGCCGAGCTGCTTGCAGTTCATCCAGCCTGCAAAAGCATAAATCACTTAATCTCTGGACTGTGCTTGAAAGGAGTCGCTAGTTCAGGCTCATTTTCATTGCCATTTATATGATTATTCCTGCTTGGAGGAGCAGGCAGCAAAGAGGAAAAGCACTGAAACCCCCTCCTCTCCATGATGGCTGACCCACCTCTAGCCCTGCAAGGGAGACAGATGCGGTTGGCACAGTGCAACACTGACCTGTTCTGCAGCACTGTCAGGTCTTAAGGGAAAATTTGGCCTTTTTGTGGGCAATTCTTGCACTGCTCGGTGTTCTGCTTGCCCTGTAACTTCTGAAATCAAGGTAGTAGAAATGTACCACAGGTATTCTATTTCTTGAGCCCAGCTTTTGCGATCTCAGAGGAAACCTTGTGAGAGCAAAAAGCTCCAACTCAAGAATGGAAATGAAGAGAACTCTAAATTTGCTGTTTAAAAAAAATGCTCAATTGATACAACTATCTTTGGGCTGAGAAGTACAGTCACTTGGTGACTCTGTGTGAGTTGCAATAATTAAACAGCACACTCTAAGGCTAAGTGCTAGCTAAATGCTTCTCTTTTCAACCTCTTCTCTAAATTAAGTCAGTATCTCCCATGTACTTGTTGCCTCCTTGTCCAGCATTCTCATCCCTGACAAAAGTTCAAAATATTCATCTTGAATGACCCAAACCCTTTTCCTGGATCCGTGAAGACATAACTCCTGGGCTTAAGTGGGAAATTTCTTGAATGCAAACCAAACATTTCATGATCTGATCCTGCAAATGCCCATGAGTCAATAAATCTATGGAAGTTGCTCATGTATATAAGTGTTTGCAGAACTGGGTCCTCAAAAAGGATCATTTTAGCAAGAATCAGCAAAATCCCTGATGGTTAGGGGTCCAGTGCAGAGATTTGGATGCTTATTATACTTATGTAAACCTTCTGGATCGGCAACACTTGGCTGCAAATACAAGGTGTAAGACAACGGAAAGAATTGTAGCACTTCTACTATTAGTCAGACGCCGAATAGCAGAAGAGCACCAAGGAGAAGAAAAAACACTGGAAATGAAATTAACCAAACTTTGCTGAAATGGCAATAAAAGCTTCTTGCAGATGGAAAGAATATGATGCATTACCAGGAACAGCTAGCCTTTCCAGGTCCATGCCAGTCAAGCCTTCAGTGGACTTCTAACTTGAACCTTCTTATTTTCTAAAATGCAATATGTCACCACTCCATGCCCCTGACCACAGTAATGCCACTGTCAGTGTCCTGCTGCCTGGAGGCATCCATCTTCCCAGGCCTCCAGGATGCTGTGGGCAGCTGACCTCGAGCCGGTGCAGATGTTTCACAGGCAGTACCGTGACTGTAACTGCAAAGTCTGTAAAGAAGGAATCACAGATCTAAACAGGCAGCTCAGCTTGATGAAGGAATACAAACATTTTCCTTTGGCTCCCACTGACTTTGTAAAGCCAGTATTTCACCACATCTCTGAATTTCTGTATCAGTTTCACATTTTGCAATAGTGGGTACAGCTCTAGTATTACCAGGAACTCTGTAGTCATGCATCTGGGGACATCACCTAATCACAAGGGGGCATTGGCAGCGCTTTGGAGGAAACCTAGAGGGGTGGTACAGGTCCCTTGAGCCCCAGTAAACTCATGGCTGGTGTTGTGTGCATTAGTCATATGGATGTAGGAAAATGGATGAGCAGTTAAAGATTCAGGGTGAGAGCACCACGGACTTTGGTCTAGTGCTAGGTGGGAGGAGGTGCCTCCTCAGCAAGGTCTTAGTGTGTTGCTGGGAATTCAATTTAGCTGTGTTGACCAGTTTCCTCTACTTTCATCCCTTGAAGTTTTAGTAGCTAGCAGTTTAAAAATTCATTGGGTTTTGTGGTTCAATGTATTTTAGTTCTTCTTAAAATTGGTTTCTGCATCCCTCTGTTGCTCTCCTCTTCAGCTCATGATGGGAGACAAAGCTCAAGTACTGAGGCTGAAAACTATTTAATCTGCCCTCAGGTCCACTGGGATAAAATTAGTGACTAATTTAAATGTGAGCAAAGTCTGGACTGTTCTCTTTGCACTTTCTGTCCAAAGGCAGCAGAGAAGGCCAGCAGCTCCCTGGGCTGCATGAGCAGGAGCACAGCCAGCAGATCAAGGGAAGTGACTGCTCCTTCTACTCAACACTCGATAGACCACATCCAGAACACTGTGTCTGTTTTTGGGTGCCCCAATGCTAGAAAGACATCAATAAACTGGAGAAATTTCAGTAGAGGGCCACCAGTATAGTCAGGGCTGAAGCACTTGCCTTGTGAGGAGAGGCTGAATGAGCTGGACTTGCTCAGCCTTGAGAAGAGACAGTTTTGGTGAGACCTGAACAGCAGCCCCTGGTACCTACAGGGAGGGCACCCTCCATCAAGGACGGAGGCAGGTTCTTCACAGTGATGCACAGTGGGAGGATGAGAGACAATGGGCGCAAGCTGAAATAGAAGAGGTTCAGTATGGATATATGGAGAAGCTTTTTCACCCTGAAGACAGTCTGGGAAGCGAACAGGTTGCCCAGAGATGCTGTGCAGTCCCAAGCAGGTTGAGTGACAGAGTGCATTTTGGCAATGGACTGACAGACTGATGGGCTGACAGACAGGCATATTGCTAAAGGCTTGGACACAAGTGGGGTCCTTCATTCTACATCTGTGCAGTGCCTGTACACTGAGGAAATGCCCATCTCAGGTACAGTGGCAAAACCTTTACTAGCACTGCTTTTGTAATTAGTATCTTTTTGGAGGGTCATTCTGAATTAGGCTGGATAATTATTGATTATGAAAAACCAGCTGCTTTCACTGTTTGTTTCATAAACTGGTTAAATAAGCAAACACTGTCCAGCTCTGTGTCTACACCAATTTCATGTCTGTGCAACTTCACTTAAGCTTCAGTGGAAGGGGAAAGGATGGTACCATGAGCCATTTGCATCTGATCACGTGCCCAGAGTTGACATATGTCACATATATACATCACACGTGTCAGTGGTTTTGTTGCTCTTTTTGCAGATATTTCTCATCTGGTGCTTGCATGAGAAATGCCTTCCCTCCCTATGGGAACACAGTCTTCTGACACAGACCTGAGCACAGAGTAATACAAGCTTTGGGCCAGCAAGTAGTTGCAGAGTAAATAAAATGTGACCTTCTGTTCACAAAATGGTTCCCTCCCCCCCCAATTTAATACAATTACATATCAGAAAATACTTTATAGACTAAGCTTTTAAAATTTGCCTGGTCCATATGCAACTGGGAAGCAGGGATAATATTGATTGCTAGGGGAACAACAACAGCAGGGTTTTCTGGTCTAATTTGGAGAAGGGCATGGGTCACCAGGTTGGCCTGGGAACAGCTGCAATCTGTGATATCATTCTTTTGGTCCCCAGCCATCTGACTTCCCTCCATGCTCATGTTATTATATTACTGGATATCATTAAGGCACCTGGCCTGCCAAATTCTTGGGCCTATTCGGCTGTCAGCAAGGAAAATGTTCCTCACCCTGAGTCTGAAGGAAACATCACATTTCAAAAGTTTTCAGATAGCTCAGCATTTCCCTGTCAGAAGATGATGAACTCAGATCATGTCTTTGGTAACCAGTGGATGGATAGTGAGATGTAACAGAGATGGGGGTGCTGGGGCTCTGCTGGTGGTCACTGTGCTCCATTAAGCTCCAAAGGGCTTGTTATAGTACCTCAAAGCACCAAATAGGGTATTTAATGTGGGTCTACATTTCAATGGTATTCTGGTTTCTGAATTGTACTTATAAAGTGGAAAATGATCTACAGTTGTAGAAACTGGAAAAATTACCTGTGGCTTCCAAGGAAGCAGGGGAGACCTGGACCTGGAGTAGGATGTCACAATCGCAAAGGGAAGTGATCGGGTTTGAAAAGCACGGGGTTAGAGCTGCCCCCTACCAGTCTATGTTGTACTATCGGCACAGAGTGAACAAAACCTCATCCTGTCCAGCCATGGTCTGGATGCAAAATGTAGGTACCCGCCTCAGAAATGTTCTGGCTCTGTTAGGTGTTCAGGCTTTCCACTCTTGGCCCTTTCTTCTACTTCATATGTTTGAGAAGGCTCTTTAAAACATGGGTGAAGGAGCAGTGCTTTGGCAGTGGCGTTAGCAGGAGCTGTGTATTTTGGAATGCCTTCTCGGCACAGGCCAAACAGTGAAACCGCTGAAACACCAAACCAAGCTGATGACTTTTCATTTCTTGAGGGATTTCTGTCCCTGTCCCCAACATCCTGGAAATGGCAGGGCTTAGGAATGTAACATTTTTTTCCAGTTTAATATTTCCAGGGACTTTTGCAGTGTTCTTTAGAAAAAAAAAAAAAAATTGTTCTGACACTTCAGTGCTTTGAAAGCTTTATTAGTGGGGTTGGGAGGGAAAGAGTAAATATTGGCATATGAATAACGTGTGAATTACAAAAATGGTAAATATAAATTGGGTTAAGTATTTTTTCTTATCTACAGCTCACTGTACTTTTGTCCTTTTTCCAGCTCAGCACAACTTTTAGCCAGCTCAGATGTTTCCCCAGAGACTCGTAAAAGCTCTACAGCCCAGAGCAAGCCCCATAAAATAAGTAAAACCTCCCAGTGTGAAGTTCTGCCTCCCTCCTACTCAGCAATTAACTCTTCTTCCTCCCACTTAGATACAAGTTGGCTTCCCACACACTGAATGCCAAGTTTTCTGCTACTCTTCTTTCACACCAACCTCAAGAGAAAGGGAAGGGATTTTTAAGCATCCTGTCCTTGGGCTGTGCTGGATCCTTCTCATCTCCAGGTCTCTCCTGAGACAGCTGCAGTCTGCTATGGGCCTGTGTCAATTTTCTTGGCCATCAAGGGACATTCAAATCTCCTTGCTTTCAACCATTTCTCATATGGGAACGTTTCTTAGCCATACCTATATGGATTCATCTCTCTTACTACCATCTATGCTACCAACTTAGAGAGAAACATTCTGGCTCCTGAAAGCAAAGTTCTGGTGAAGGCCTTGGCATTTGGCAGCTCTTCTATCTTGTGCCAGGAGCACAGAGACGTTACAGTAAAACAAAGGCCCATGGTCTCAGGTAGCTCCCACATCTCCCTGTGACACAACCTCAGCACTACCCTAGCTCACATCCCTCCTTCTCTCTGTTGATGACAGACCTGAGAAAGATCTCTTTGAACACCCATGTCAGACTTCTTAATCATTTTTTGCCTTTTTATTTTCTGGAGGATGAGAAATCAATTCTACTCTCTATTTTTTTCTACTACAACTCTAGATTATACTTAACTGACTGTCTGAGCCTGTTTGCTCAGAAACTCTGGGAGTACAGTGCAGTTTGTTTCAAAGACCATTAGCAGGAGCGAAATATCAAATGTTGGTAACTGTGACAACATTTATTATATGGAGTTCCCCCTGTAGCTAGTTCATGGGAAGTATTCATCATACAACATGGCAAAAAGCATGTGACTAATTGACTGACTGTTTTCAGAAACAGCAATGTCTCTTCCATAGCTGGCTCCCAGCCCCTCTACAGCTGGCTAGCTCCTGCTAGTTTCACAGGGATAAACTGGATAAGCAAAGACATGTGTCTCAGCAGGGCTTATTTAAGCCCTGTATAAAGAGCTGAAAGCTCTGGAAGACAAGTCTAGGCAAGCAAGGCATGTTCAGATGTGGATGCAGCCTTCCTTGGGACACTGTCTGCAGTTCAAGAACGGGTTAAGCTGTCTGTGTCGACCCAGCCAGCAACTGGAGCATCCACACAGCAAGGGAGCCAAATGTAAACCTGGCACGGCTCTGTTGGCTTCACTGTGCTTATTCCAGATATTAAGATCCCCATTTCCTACCTAAGTGGAAGAATTTCAATTCGTCTGAGGTTTGACTGTCTCTGTCAAACCACGTCTGCACGTTCTGGCGTGTATTATTTCCTATTAGATCTCCTCGGATCTTGGAGGACAACCACTTCCCGGTTCAACATCATAAAACACAAAGCAACATAATGGTAGCCAAATAAACATTTCTTATAAAATAGGGAAACACAGCAATAATAGGCATGTAAAGAAAGCCGCATTTGCTGTGTGACTAGAACAGACTTCTAGAATCAGTCAGGAATGGAGGCAATAGCAAACGACCTTACACAGCACTGGTCACGCTTTCTAAAATACTAGGTTTTCTGTAGTCACTTCCAACCCTAAGAGTAATGAGCCTCACAGGTGAAAGCACAGCAGAGACATCTCTGCTGACACATCACATAGGTGGATTTTCATGGCTGCTCTGCCCTCCTGGCAGCACAGGGAGGCAGAAATGGCAACGTGAGGCCAAACACAAGCATTTAGTTTATTGTATCCATAAACAGATAGTTGTCCCATTTTATATACCGATTCAAATTCAAGACCACTAAATGTTCTTCTCCTGAGGCATGAAACCATAACTTGTCCCCAAGTCAGTACAGAGGCAAGCAACTACTGCTAATTAATGCAATTTTTTATAGGAAACCTCAGCTTTCAGAAGGCAGATTTTGTGTTTTCAAGAAGGGAAGAGGTTTTCTACTGCAATCTAGGGAAGAAGGTGGGGATTAATCAGCTGCTCTGGAGCCTCCAGATCCAGCCTGTTTCCTTGCAGCTATTAGCAGCTGGCCAACCCACACCCTGGGCATCCAAATGGCGGAGGAACCTGCAATTCTGGCTGTTAGTTGAGGCCTGGAAAAAGCACTGCAGACCCATGTGTGTGAGAAGTGTGGATCCTGTACCAAACTGCCCTTTCACAAAGTTTTTCAGGCTCAGTGACAACAACAGAAACAAAAGGTGGTGGAAAAGACACAAGATTGAAAGCAAGGCCCAATACTGAGGAGCTTTCCCTATACTGGGCTTCCTAAACAATGTACAAGTCCCCAGGAGCAGTGAAACTTGGAGAAATCTGTGGCCACATTTTGACCATGCTGAGGGATCTCCAAGATGCAAGAGTCCAGCCCTGTGAAGCATCAGGAGTCAGTGGGGAGCCCAGAAGGTCTCTTTTATACTTCTGTAATTGCATAAAGCGACATTAAGACACGGATATTTATCAGGGGATTCTCTGA
This sequence comes from Chionis minor, assembly GCA_013398295.1. Taxonomy (NCBI): domain Eukaryota; kingdom Metazoa; phylum Chordata; class Aves; order Charadriiformes; family Chionidae; genus Chionis; species Chionis minor. The sequence goes on from VZSF01000206.1 coordinate 71,197, forward strand.
TACAGGAAAACCCTCAGAGATGGCTCCACTGACACTCTTGCAATCTCCCTTCCTGTCATTCCTTGGCAGGGTGAGATCCAAGAGGACCAAAGCAGCCTTCCCTTGGTGTACTGCTATTGAATGAAATGCCAGGTGTTGAACATAAGAAGACCTCAGGTTTAGTTGCATGCCATCATAAACGGGTGAATGAGGGAGACATGTCAAAGTCAGCAAAAACCCAGAGAACAACTCGCTATCATACCAAATCTTGCCCTTTTTTTTTTTTTTTATCTGTTTGGACAACGAATATGTTGTGTTTGATGTGGCTGACAGCAGCTGATAGCTGTAGAAAAATAAATGTGTACCATAGAGAAGCACACTCCCCTCCAAAATAACGGAGCCAGCAAATAAAGCCTTGAGTGGAGACAGGCAAATTAGGCAATCTCATTTGTTTTACACAACAGCTATAAAAATCCCAATATTCTATATGCTGCAGAAACTAACCCACATTACAATATTTTTACCTGTCAACTGATACATTACACAATTATTTCAAGAAATCTTTTTTCATAAGCCTGAAGTTCTTCTTTGGAGCTGCGATCCCTCAGGTGCACAGAATGTTTGTACAGATAAAAATTTGGATGACAAGAATGGAAAACTGTAATTAGGCACCGGTATGTTAGGAATGCCCCTCAGCATGGAAAAACTAGACACCTGTCTTCAACAGCTTGCTTTTGCTGATGAGAGAGCAAAGATCCCTGATGGAAACATGCTTGCATTGGCAGCCCATGGTTCAGCTCTCCCTTTTTGCAAGGAAGCCAAGGCCTGGGAATCTCAGAAGTCTGAAGGATCACAAGAAGTGCATCATGTTTTGATCACTTAGCTGAACTGACCTCAAGCTGTTTGGGGTCACTGGCAGTAGCAAGGGACATTGTGCAACCTCTTGAGAGTGCCACAGCAGGTGGCCTAGTGAAAGATCTCCAAATATTTTCAGAATTTTCCAAGGTCTCTCACCTTGCACATGGGTTTCACATGCACTAAGTCACTCCCCTACTGTTGGCACTTAGTGTATCTTGCCCTTTTCTAAGGACTTTTTTTCCTTCCACTGCTGGGATTTTAAGGCAGGTCCAGTAACCTTGCAAAGTCTCCAGAAGTGCCTTGTGGTGGGTCTTCAGCATGACAGCAATCCCGTGCTTTCACTCTGCCCAGTGGCACAAACTCAGTCTTGGGCAAAAGCGTCATAACTCTTCTAATACATACACAATCCACTTCTTAGAAACATTATTGCTAAGATCCACTAATAATTTGCCATATAGTACCATGTGTTGTACATCTGCTATATACTTCACTGTCATACATTTTTCTCCTCAAATGCAATTCAAACCATCCTTATAAACTTTTTTGTCTCTGTATTTTATATGATGGCTCTTTGAAGCAATCCTGTTTTCAGTACAGGTTAATCAAAGGTGATGTGATAGAATATATCAATTGATGTATACAATATTATAATATACTTCAGATATACACTGAGTTCAATAGCTGTATGAATAAATGGCATTTCAGTTACTCTGAGCAACACATTTTTTTCTTGTTTCTGAACCTTTGGACTTCTAAAGAAAACCACTCCAAGCAGATTTCTCAGCACACATGATTCCAGAATAGTTTTTCAAAAGAAAATTTCAAAACAAAGAAACCTAAGCGGGTTTTGTGTTTGGAACAAAAAATCTTAAAGCAGGAGAGTTGAAAAATGCAGAAAAATAGTATATTCTTTAAATGTAAAATGAGAGCTGCAGCAGCAGTACAGGCAACAGGGAAATGGCTGGTCAGTTATAAGAATCTCTGACCTAACCGAGACCATTTCTATGCAAAAAGCAGGTGGGAAAGCTGGGAATCACCAGCTTTCCCACCAGAAGAAGATTCCCCATCACCTTGAAAGTCATGCCGTGTTTATTGGAAAGATGAGTTTTGAGCCTTTGCAGACAGAGGACTAGTAAAGCACCTGGCAGGAGACCTGGTGGGCTGCAGCATGACCATGGATGGTCTGTGCAGAAGCCCAGGTTGATGCAGTATGGCAGACAAGCTTCTCAGTGTGCAGTTTTGAAAGGCAAACATTCAGAGCAGGAAAGTATCAAAAAATGGACTGCAGGATAATAATAATAACCCGTAGTGCTACTTGAAGTTAATGGATGAGTCCTCATTCTGGCTAGTTATTTCTGTTTTGTTTAGGTTCCACTGCCTAAAGCCGGTGTTGACAATACTATTCATTTTATAGGTTTTGTTTTTTCTCACACTCAGGGAGAGGAAATGGTAACATATTTACAGCTTGGAACCATTTTCTCTTGTTTGTTCACTGCTGATTAGCAGCATAAACTAAACATGACCTCCGCTGACTTCTATTTATATACTCTGCTGTTTGGGTAGAGAACACAAAACCACAGAGTGTATCTGCTCTTTGCAGCCTGTGGACCTCCCTCATCTCTATGCTGGTGCTTTAGGCAGCTCTGCTTGTATGGGTGATCACATCACATGGGTTTCGGCTCTCACCTTGCCGTTTCCTGGGGAATGGGACTCCCAGAGTCTGCCCAAGGAGGCCTGGTGGGATGAGGGGTGAGGTTCTCCAGATGGCCTCTGCCTCTCTCAAGGCTGTCCCAGCCAAAAAACAGGGCAAGCCAGGACCCTGTGAGTAGCCATCTGGAGCAGCCCCTTCCCTCTACTCAGCGCTTGTCAGGTAACGCCTGGAATACTGTCTTCAGTTTTGGTCCCCACTCTACAAAAACGATGTGGACAGGTTGGAGAGGGTCACAAAGATGATCAAAGGACTGGGAAGCCTGCCATATGAGCAAAAGCTGAGAGAATTGGGCTTGTTCAGCCCTGAGACAAGAAGGCTTAGGGGAGACCTTATCACCATGTTCCAGTACTTAAAGGGTGGCTACAAAAAAGATGGCAACTCCCTTTTTACAAGGAGTCACATGGAAAACACAAGGGGTAATGGGTACAAGTTGCTCCTGGGGAGAATCTGATCGGACACAAGAGGAAAAACTTTCACAAAGAGAAAATCAGCCACTGGAATAATCTCCCCAGGGAAGTGGTGGATTCCCCAACACTGAAGATTTCTAAGATTCAGCAGGACAGGGTGCTGGACCATCTTATCTAGACCATGCCTTTGCCAAGAAAGGTTGGACCAGGTGGTCCTTGAGGTCCCTTCCAACCTGGTATTCTGTGATTCTGTGATTCTCCTCTCTGCAGCTGATCAGAATGATTGAATACCAACCTTCCAAGGCTGTCCAAAATGATCCTCACCAGTCAGTGTGATGGCACATGTAGCCCGGGGGAAGGAGGTGACTCAGTAATGCCTGAGTACAGCCCATGAGCTTGCTGCAAGCAAGACACATGATGCCAGCACTCCTGCTTGGTAGGAGCACCCATGGGCAGTATAAGAAGGGTTCATACGGAAGTTTTGCAGCCTGGGCCAGGGAGGACAGGGGCCTCCATATGAAGACAGAGATGCTGGGTGACTTGAGGCATGGAGAAGATTCGATCTCAGGCCCTCTCCCTGCCTGTTATTGGCTCCATTTCATTCCCTCATGATGCCACTGACCATAGGGAAGGGGGAAATGCTGGTTTTGGGGGACATAGAGAGTTGTGGCATTAACATTTGCTCTGTTTATGCAGGAGAAAAATGTGTGGGCAAAGCAGGTTGAACATCTGCTAGAAGACATCAAGTGGGACAAGAAGGATCATGCTCACTGGTGCCAGGATGGAACACCAACCTCTGAATCCTCCATTGTGAAACATTTTTGGACATAACTTAGACTGTACTTTCAGGACACAGTCAGCGCTTCACTCAGCTCCAAGAAAGAATCTCCAGTTACAGAAAGGAAAAGGTCAATGAAGGGAAAAATGAAAGTTAATGATGGAGCATCAGTGAAAGCTTATGGGGATTTTATTAGCAGTCTAAATAAACACAGCCCATATTTTTACTGGATGAAGAGGACCTGCAGTTCACAGAACAAAGACCCCCAGAAGGATGAAGCATGGAAAGCAGTTAGGTGGGCAGAAACACTATTGCTATTACATTCAAGAAGAGTTTGAAAGCCTCCTGGAAATAGTCTGTAATGCCTTTACTCCTACTGCAAGATAAACGGGTTCTTTACTGCAAGATAAACAGGTTCTTGCTGCCCACAGTACTCCAGAGAAAATGACAGTGCCTGCAATTTTAGGAAAGCATCTCCTGTGAAAGCACAGCAGGAGCATGTTGTGTATTTGCACTTTGTCTGTGTCTACTTACAGTCTTCCAAAGCTTTAGACAGAACAGACTGCAAGTTTTGCCTCGCGAGGGATGGGCTGTTTCTTAGAGATTCTCTCTAAGACCTGGGAATGGACTTCGCTGCTCCTGAATCAAAACTGTGCTCTCATTAAAACAATTTTTTGCTATGTGTGTGCAATGCTGAATGTACATGCCATCTGTGCTCCTGACACTCATCCCCTGCTGTAGGGGCCAGCTACAAAGCCTAGCCAAATAGCATCTCCTGCCATCTAGAGGCTTTTTGCATAAGCATGAGGGTATCTCCAACACTCATGTTTGACCTGATCCCCAGACACAGCTGTGAGCTTCCACAAGTCACACTTGGAAAGCACGCTCAGGAACTGCATGCAGCGAGAAACCAAAATCAGAAATTCTTCATGGGAGTCTAGAAGACTACACTCCTTCCCTCACAGCCTCCCTCGCTCCCTCACAAATGGTCTTGCTTTCCTCTGGGAGCCAGCTTGAACCTTATTTCCGAAAAGGTGATCTTTCCTGTTTATTCAGCGCTGGTGAGGCTACAGCTGGAGTACACTGTGTTCAGTTCTGGGCTCTCCACAACAAGAGAGACAATGGAGAGAGTCCAACAAAGGGCCATGAGATGATGAAGCTATTGGAGCATCTCTGATATAAGGAAAGGCTAAGAGAGCTGGGACTTTTCAGCCTGGAGAAGAGAAGGCTCAGTGCGGTCTTATCCCTAATACAGGGAGCAAAGAAGATGGAGCCAGGCTCTTCTCAGCGGTGTCCAGTGACAGGACAGAAGTCAATTGTCACAAACTGAAATACAGGAAATCCTATCTAAACAAAAGAAAAATACTTTTAATTGAATGATGGTGGTTAAATATTGGCACAGGTTGTGAGGGAGACTGTGGAGTTTCCATCCTCAGAGATATGTAAAAGGTGAGAGGGCACAGTCCTGAGTAACCTCCTGTAGCTGACTCTGCTTTCAGCAGAAGGGATATGACTAGATGATCGTCAGAGGTCTCTTCGTACCTCAGCCATTCTGTGAGTCTATGATCATTGTTGCCCAACAAATAAATCCACTGTGAAAATTTCCCGGAATTTGAGCTTTGCTTCTGTGAAATTATGTTTATAGTTTTGTCTAGCTGCATGATGTAGTGGTTGTTACTATTCATAGACTTGCACACTTCTTCAAGTTGGAAATAACCTTTAGAAGTCAGGTCCAACACACTGCTCAAAGCGATGCCAACATCAAAGCTAGGTCAGATTACTCATGGCCCTCTCCAGGCCAGTTATGAGCACCTTCTGGGATGGAGTTCCCCCCACCTCTTTGGGGTGCCATCCCTGTACTTGATCACCCCCATGATAAAAAATATTTTCTTAAGTCTTCATTGGAATTTCCCATGTTTCAGTTTGCGTTTGTTGCCCTCCATTCTTTCACTGTGTGTCTCTCAGAAAAGCGTGGTTCCATCTTCTTTATAATCCCATTAAGCTGTTGAAGATCAACTTGATCCAACACCGCCAGCCAAGCCTTCACTCCCCGAGGCTGAACAAACCCGCTGCTCAGCCTCTCCTTGTACATCCTGTGCACCTGTCTCCTCACCATTGTGGTCACCCTCTTCTTGATCCACTCCAGTTTGCCTTGTACTGGAGGGCCAAGGGTACTCCACGTGCAGGCTCACCCGTGCTGAAGAGAGGAGCAGTACATCACCGAAACCCCTGACAGAGTCCTGGCTAACGCAGCTCAGTCCGTGGCTGACCTTCATAGCCGCAAGTACATGCTTCCTTGGTGTGTGCCATGTGGAGGTTGCCCCAGCTCTTGTGCTGCTGGTCAGGCTGTGTTTGGAGCTGGGTGACACAGCTGGCACTGAGGAGTTATGGCAACTGTTTGCACCCAGGGACCTGGCCCCCAGGCTGTTGCCACAGCCTTTGACACTTGACATCCTGATTTTGACACCACGATTTTCACACTCAGCTATGATTCTGGAGTTATTCTGCTCCAAGCGCTCATTCCCACCAGGGCCGTACTTTTCACCCACTGTTGTGGTGCAGCTGGCACAACGGTGTGGCATAAGTCCTGTTGGGAGTGGTTCCTGCTTTATGAGACACAGAAGCACGATGAGAAAGGCAGCAGCAGTACAAGACATGGCTTTGTTTTCAAATGTTACCAGCGAAGGGCCCTCAGGCAAACTGGTGGCTCTCCAGGAGTGGGATTTTTTTATACATACATGGATGCCAGCCTCACCTCGGGAAGCAGAGCCAGGCTGCTGCAGTGCTGACCTCATTCTTTTCTGCCTTTACCTCGTTCCTGTTTTCTGGAGGAAGACGGCTCTTCATATGAATAACATCTATCTGCCTGGCAGAATAGATCCCTATCCTATCCTTCCCTATCTTTCTGGGGACAGAAAACTGTGTAGTTTCTTGTAGGGAGGAACCACAAGGAGCATTTCATATTGTTTACTGGGTTGGGTTGCCTCCTGCGAAGGCCTTCAGTTATCTTTCCAAGTGACGCCCAGTACTTCCTTCATTACCAAAGAGCTCTTCTGTTCACATCCCAGGTCCGCATGCTGGGCTTTGGCTGCCCCCCGAGAGCCCTTGGCATTTCTCACACACTGGCAATTGTTCCTGATGCCTCTGAGGCAGAAATCCCAATTCTCACAAAAATACGGTACAGTGATCAGAGATTAGCATCTGGAACTGACCAGGGCCAGACAATGCTTTGAGCAACTTCTTCGCCTGTCTTTTCCTCCCCACCCCTTCCCCTGTTCTGTTTTTCTCCCTTTCTTTTCCAGCTCTGTACAATTCCCCAACAGGCAGGGCCCTGGCATCCTTCTGCCCCGGAGAGACTTGGACCAGAGGCGATGCAGGCACATGCTGTGCATATTTTCTCTCTGTGGGGATCCTCCCTCTCCTCCATCCCATTCCCTCAAGGATCGCTCCAACAAGAAGGCAGGGTTGGTGCAACACCCCTCAGAGCCTCTGAAGGGACACGGCATTCTCCAAGCTGGCGCCAAGGGCTTGGAGACCAGATGCAGATGTGGCTTTGCCAGCAAGGGAGGCATGGGAGGAGAGCTGATGGAGGGAAAGACCCATCCCTCTCCCATTGGCACCATCTGGAGCCACACAATGTCCCCTGTCACACAGCACAGTCATGAAGCTGTACAGCTATTTCAGTGGAGATGGAGTTTACCTCCAAGCAGGCATGCTGCTTCTCCTGCAGTGGTACAGCAGGACCAGTGTGTCACGGGGACAGCGGGGAAGGGGAGAAGGAAAGGGGAGGGCAGCCCATTGGTCAGGGCACTGCCAAGGCCTTGGAGAGAGGATCTGGATGGGAAGTGGCTTTCCTGACCCACGTGGCTTTAGTTGCCTCTTTAATCCCACCACATCTTAGATAAACAAAGAACAAACCCACTATCGTCTCTTCAGGAGAGTACCTACTACCGTGATAACGTGTTACTCTGTGCATGGGGCAAAGGATGCAAATGTGTCAATCAGATCACCTCATTCAGCACGGAGGACTTACCCAGACCCCCAAGTGAAGGGAACAGACAGCACACCATTGCACTTCATGTGTTCCCCTGTTGTGTCCTACTGCTGACTGCGCCCTGGCTGGTTTAGGCTCAGAGAAGATTTACACCGGAGGGGAAGAGAGCACAGCGCCCTCCACCCCTCTCCCCAGCACCCCCCAGTCCCTCCCTAGCTGAGGCTGCAGAAAAAACAATGGCCTTAGCTCTTCACCCATGATGACATCCCTGAATGGGATGTCCCACCCCAAGGGTATTTCCAGACGGCAATGAAGGAACCACATCTCTGCAGATAAACAAATCAAAGCCCTGTAGTCTCTGAAGGGGAAAAGGCAGAATGCATTGGCTGTGGAGAGGGACCATCCATCTTTAAGCAGCAAGCCAGACTATGACTGGTGAAACCAGGCCCTGCTCTTTAGAGTCAGGGGCACAAGTCCCATTCACATGTGCTGAAGATTGGCTCTGGACCAAGGCATGACTTTGATTCAATAAAAGAAAAAAATACATTTTATTATTGGATGCCTCCTCTAGAATCATAAAAATGACTGAACGATTTAGATTGGAATGGATTTCTGGAGTTCTCACATTCAATCTGTTGTCCACAAGAACCCCCATGCCTGCTTCTGCAAAGCTGCTCTATGAACAGTCACCCCAACCTGTATAGCTGCAAGGAGCTATTCCATCCCACGCATGGGACCTCTCGCTTCCCTTTGCTGAACTGTGTGAGGTTCCTGACAGCTCATTTCTCCAGCCCATGAAAGCCCCTCTGATGAGCAGCTCTGCCCTCCAGCACGTCAACCACTCCCCAGTCCCAGTTTAGTATCAGCTGCAAGCTTGCTGATGGTGCACTCCATCCGGGCACTTCATCCCATCATCCAGGTCATTAGACAGTCTTGGCCCCAGCTAGGTCCTGGAGGTTGCAGTTGCAATCAGCTGTCATTTGGATCTTGCACTATTTTTGATCACAACCTTTTGAGCCTCACAACATAGCTAATTTTATGTCCACTTTAAAGTCCAACTATCCCACCAGTTTGGCTACAAGCACACAGTGGGAGATCATGCCAAGCACCTTACACAAGCCAAAGTAAATGACATCAGCTTTTCTCCCCTTGCGCACAGAGTGAGTCATCTCAACAAAGAATATGATCAGGCTGGTCAGGCATGATTTGCCCTTGGTAACTCCACGCTGGCTGCTAACCACCTTCAAAAGGGAACACCACAGTCACATGCTTCCGGTCCCTTTGAAAAAGTTAACATCTACTCCTCTCCCAAGGAAGACTTTTTGAAAATTAACAATTTGTCACTTTGTCAGATTACTTGACACAGATGACCAGAAAGGATGAAATAGAAATGGGACCATGTATCATAGATTTATTAGGGAAAAAAGTTATACTTCAAGACCATGTATTTGGCACTGTACTGACGCAAATGTATGTGAGAACAATTAAAATGTTAAAACCCAAATCACCATAAAAAATAAACTGCTCATTTAATCACTTTAGTTACTTTTTCGTCCCCATACAATTTACAGTAACTACAGGAAGCAACTGATAAAGTATTAGTCCCTCCACTACATGTAAGTTGGAATGAGTGAGAGATGGACCAGAGACCAGATCCATTCCCCAGGTATGCTGCTACTCTCCTAGGATGTCAGAATGGTGGAGTTTTACTAACATGAACAAAGGCTGTTGAGATGTTACTATGAAATGGTAAGACCATGAAAGTTACTGAGTAAACCATTAATGCTAGATTTCCCAGAAGGACAACTAAAATCCTATTTTTATTGAAAAAACACCTGCTAAAAAACTCATCATTGTACTGTTCATCCATGTCAGCTTTTGCTTTCTGGTTGGATGGAATAGATTTGGTTAGTATTTTAAATGAACTGTATCCCTATTTGTCCCCAGGACGGATCAAAGTCAAAGGAGTTTCCTGCTAGCTGACTCTTGTATTGGTGGCTTGGGCTTCCTTTTGGAAGGCAAATAAGTTAAAAGCAGTTTCTAATTTGCAAGTTACCCATCCCATGCATCCGCACAGTGAAGTGAAAGATACTGACAAGGAATAAATAACATACCAAATAAGATGAGAATGGATTGAGGAAAAGTTGCACTAAAACTTTGAAACAGTAAACGATAGAAAGCTTAACTGATGCTGATAAACTGCTGAATATGTGTTTTTGCTGGACTATACAGTGCCACTCTAACATGGATAGAGGGGTAGATTCCCATTGAACGTCCAGTCCAAAGGCTGCCAAGGAAGTGGGACACAGGTCTTTGATCAATATTTCAAATGTTAGATCAACAGTACTCACAAGACGGATACAGCTCTTTCCTTGGTTAATATATTGTGCATAGCAATATCTCAAAGAATTAACAGCACCTTTTACATAAAAATTCCAAACATATTTATCTAGTGAACAAGAAAAACTCAGCATCTCTAAGCAGTACTTCTGCAGATGTACAGTACTGTATTTATATAGCTATAGATATAGATACCTCAAAGTGAATTTACACTGTGACATGGCAATTAGTCCAGCAGTGGGCAAACCCACAGGCTAAGTCTTCAGGAGCATATATTGCCTTTGGTGGGCAGCCGGTTACATGGCATGATTGCATAGAGAGCCCCGTCGGGCAGCAAAGGACAGGTTAGCATCCCATTAAGCAAGCACAGCATGCTTAGGTCGTTCCTGCAAGATATAAGAAACTTCCAAATTTTCATGGATAATACAGTTCTAGTTTTCACAAGTCACACACGTTGAAACCACCTCTCCGTGCCTTAAAGACCCAGAGGAAGAAGGTAGGACACCAAACTTATATCCTGTCCCTGCTTCCAAGCAGAAATCAAGCAGCACCACAGATTTAGGCCGGTAAAGTGGGGACCATGTTTGGCTTCATGGGGGTTTCTTGAGCAGCTGGTCTTCACTGGTTTGCCTCATTTCTCTTTTTTCTTTTTTTCTTTTCCAAACCAGTTGCTCACAGTCTGCTGATAGAAATCTTTTGAAAAGCACAGTCAGCCTGCCCGGCCTAAGACAGGAGAGCAGACTGCTACCATTTCCCTGGGATCGGCACGCCGCACTCATACCAGCCCACGTAGTAGTAGGGTGTTGTGTATCCAATGCGTCCAAATGATACGGGTTCCTGGCGGTACTGGCGGTAATACCCTGTTGGGAGAAAAACGCCCATTTGCATTTCAAAACAGAGACATAATAATTTAACTGAAGTAACAGACACAGCGAGAGTCAATCCCACAGCCCAAATGAAAACTTAGAAGCTGTCTGGTAGGGAGTTTTGTCAAAAGGGTATTTGCTAGCCCTGGTATTTGCTTTAGATCTTTCTTGAATGATTTCACTCCGGTCCTTTATATTTCTTGTAGTTTTGATTGGTTTTACTGTCCAAAATCTCTTGAACTATTGTGTAATGCTGTAGCCTGCCAAAGCGCTTCTGCATTTCACTCCAAAAGGTGGCTACATTTCAGCTGTGTTTATGAAGTTTGCAAGTCAGTTTAAATATATGAAGGACTCTGGAGCAAAAAATACCATCAAATCCTATTACCTCATAGGGCTCAAGAGACTATCAACAAACATCAGCTTTTTACAAAATAAAAAGGTATCAATTCATGCAGTAAATGTGGAGCTAAGCCTTCTCTCCCCCTTCCGATAGCCTTTTTCTTCATCTGCAGAAGGAATGTGACTGCTTAAAGCGTTAGGAGAGGTGCAGCATTCTTCTCCACATAGCTCGTGCACTGGAACATCTGAAACACTCCTGTCTTGTGCCAATAATGTAATTTCTGTGTGCTCTCTATCTCTGTCTCCTAGACCTAGTAACACACATCTGGATTAATCATCCCTCTTTTGAACTGAGAAATGCACTGCTTCCCAGTGATAGATATCAGTGGTTGTTTCAGTTTCTTCCTGGTAACACCACCATGAAAAGAGTATCAACAAACAACTTCACAAGGAAACGATTAAAGCCAAATGAATAATTTAAATCAACTGACTTTTTGAAAAGATGGGTTGACTTTCATGATTGGGTTTATTTTGTGGCAAAAGCCTTCACCCTCTTGGCTACGTGAGCTGAGCAGTTTACTCAGAGGGACTCCTTCAAGGTGAGAATTTTCACTCAGAGGGAGATATCTGCCAGGCCAGAATAAACATCCTGCAGTCCTACCTTAAATCACTAGACATACTCCTGTGTGTTTTGCATTGAACAAACTGCTCAGAAACCGTTTGCAAAAGCCATTTTTGCAAAGATGCAGCTGGTCCTTTGTGGAGTTGTCCTCTGTTCAATGAGGCATGTTGTGTAATTGGGAGAAAGGTTTCATAGACCTATGCAATTTTTTCCTTCTGTTCTTGCATTTTGTTCCTCTAAATTATCCGCATCATATGCCCCTCTCTTTCTTTCTGTCTCTCTGTCTCTTTCAACACCCACAAGTCCTTCTGGAACTTTCATAACCTGTTCAGCCGGGCCTGAGTACAAGACCATCTCATCACCTATTGCATCATCAGGACTCCTCAGACAGCTGCCAGCAGCCACGGACAAAAGAGCCCCACTCTGTGCCCTGCTCCCTACCCCTTAAGCCTACAGATGGAACAACAGGCACCTGGCCAGCAGCCCACTCCCACATTGCCATACCTCGGATGGTGGGCAGGGCTTCAATGTACGACTGAGGTCCCGTTCTTCCATCCAGGTGTGAATCCACAAACTGGCAGTGGTCCTCGCCCCTTCCCCAGCTATCCCCAATGCTGTAGAAGGTGTCTGGAGGGTGATACAGATAGATTATTTGACTCAGTGTTACTTTTCTTTGGGATGCTCTTTACCACCAGGAAAACAGATGTGGGAGAAAGCAGGAGAAGTACTACAGTGACAAACACAGTATTATGAATGAACAAACGGTGGCTGAATAGAGGGAGAATGCTACCTTCACAGTATGGAAGGAAATATTATGGAAAAGAGTTATAGGTCAGTAAGGAATATTCCCTATTTTGCAAGTCCAGGGACACTGTCCCACAGGTAACAGGTGGAGGGAATTGCAACCAAACTGGTCATTTCAATATGTCATGAGAAAGTAAAAAACACTCCATTTGTCAATACAAAAATGTCAGTTTGACTGCCGTCTCAAATGAAAACTAAAAACTGTGGAGCTGTCTCACTATCAGATGAAATTGGTCCTGCAGCCCTGATTATTTCTTATTGTGTATTCAAAGACTGCCTTTAAGCTACACAAACACATTGCAACAGAAATAACACATCAGCATAATGTGAGAAGCCATTGAGATAATCCCAGTACCCCAGATCAACAATATGGAAAGTTTTCTTCATTAACTCTCATCAAATACACCCGTGTAAGAGCTACAGTTAATCTGTAGGAATACTGCTTGCCCAGTCCTGTAGTAATATTGTAAAAAGACTGTAATACCAGTCTTTCCTCTGCTGTTCCCCACTTCCATCTGCCCTGGGGTTCTCGAGAGGGTATCGCTCTGTCTGACCGTGTGCAGCTGGGGCTCATGCGCCCATGGAGCAAGCACGGGACTTCCCAGGGAGACGTGTGGGGAGCAGAACTTTGTCCTCACAGTACAAAGCACGCTGCTTTCTCAGGACACAAAAGGACACAGACTTTTCAAGAGAAACTTCCTCCTGCCCTCCGTCAAAAGAGCTCTGCCTGAAAGCTAATGGCAGGCTGTGAGCGGAAGGCAAAAGCAGGGCAGGTCAGCCATCACACCACACCTTCTCGAGAGAAGGACTCTTAGGTAGCCGAGACATGATTCCTTCTCAGACAAGGTGAAGAGGGAGATGACAAGTAATCACACATCAGGAAATTAATCTCGGTGCCTACCTTTCAGGTCATCGCTGAGGTAAATCTTGTACCTTAAGGAGTTGCAAAGAACCACTCCTACAAACTTGCGGTACCAAGTGCGTTTCACGTACTGCTTGCCACTGCAGTCTGAATAGGTGGGGTCATATTTAAAAGTGAAGGGGATCCAGATAGGCTCACCACCTTGGAGAAAAAACCAAATCCAACACTAAGGACAGACTTCAGCATTTCAGTCTGAGTTTTGCCGAGATTAACACCCGACAACATATTTTACAAGAGATGCTGCAGCAGATTAATGCATGACTTTTCTATATCTGGAAATACTACTTCAAAACAAATAATATTAACAAAAATTTGAAAATCAAGGGACTTGATTAAATCCCTTCTATGCAGTAGACAACAATAACTGTTAAAATGATAAAAAAATATGATTTCATGTCCTGAACCACAGTTTTAAGTAAACAAATAATCTCACTGTTTTTGTAAGACATCTTCTCTACTTAGTGATACTCAGGTTTTTTTGAAACAGAGCCCAATCCTAGGTCTGACAGTGACACTGTCTAAACAGTCACTTGCATTTTAACACTAAGTACAGACTTAAACCTTTTGCTAAAAAATTCTGTGGTGAGTAACAGCCTGTGATGTGAATTTAAATCTATTCTTGCTATTTGGTTAAAAAGATCAAATCAGAAGTGTACTTTTCTGTTTTGTTTCCCTACATTACATCAAAACAGATGAGGTTCCAGCAACGGACAAGTAAGACCTTTCCAGGGGAACTCTGTCCAGAGCACTGCTGCAGAGAAGACTGCTTAACTGTGTCACAAAAGGCTAAACATTCCTAATGGCTTGCCTAAGTGTTTGCTTTCCACTAAGCAAGATAATGTTGCAGTAATGTATATATAATTACACAAAAAGCTTCCAATGTGATAACTGATATTTTTTTCTCTAGCTACAGCACAAAGACCTGTTTTTACCGTGCTATTTTGCAGTGGTTTACAAATGAGATTGAGAATTTTTTCTGTTAGTCATTCTTCCACCATCCCACTAGGCGCACGGACCAAATCCTACAAACACTTGCACATGAGAAGCAATCACTGATCATCCTCAAAACTCCACTGATACAGACACAAAGTTAACTGGACCGACTTTACGCAATTAGTTGCACAGTAAAAGGATTACACAATTTTGGCTTTAGAATAAAGCAATAAACTATCTATTTCTTGAATGCAGTTTTATTGCTGTGAATGATCTGCTTTTGTCCATCACTTTTGCCCACCTCCAAAAACCCTGAAGGATAAACTTCGCATGTCCTGCAAGAGCTGCACTGGATATTTGGAAGCTCCTCATTTCCACAGGTTCCCAGAGCTCTGCCACCTTTTTTTGGTCTATCTTATCTCTACCACTGCAGCTACACAAAAATATTTTCTTTGTCCAGGCAAAGCAAAAACTACACAAAATAAGTAAGTGACAGCAAAGAACTTGAAGGTGACTGGTAACACGGGAAGGCCACTGCTCTCAGAGGCCTCCCACACTGACTGCCAGTGTCGTGCTTGTGCTCTCCGAATCCTGCGCAACATTGGAGACCTCTGAGAGGACATGGAAAAAACAGAATAACAAGCATAATAAAACATAGAGGGAAGGGAGACACTGGACATTGTTTTCATGAACAATGTAGTCAAAAAGCCCCGGAACCAACCATTTGAACTGCTTAGGAAAGCTGACAGAACGTAATAACCATGAGGTCTTTTTTCCTGCCTCTCTCCCCAAAGCACGCGGTGCCTGGGGTGACCCGACCAAGGTACACGTCAGCAAGGTCGGTCCCAGCACCAGGGAGTCAGCTCTTCTGATTAGGGGCTGAACTGGCTTATTGCAAAGTCATTAGGCTTGGAAACGCAAAGCAGGCTCATTCAGATCAGCCACAAATCCTTGATTTTGTTTTATTATTTATAAGGGTGCAATGATCAGTACAGATGAGCCTAACAAGTAGAGACAGGAAAAACTGATCCCACTATCCAAGCTATGCTCAGGTAACTAAGGGACACAGATGCAGAAGCAATATAGTTTAGTGCTTATTACTAAGCAACTAAAGCTGTTGTACCAGGTAGAAGATGGGCCAAAATCAAGTGCTTAATCTAACACATCTTTACAAGGTTTCGTTTCAAAGGCCAGAATAAGGGATCTTATGACAGAAAACATTTTGTGAACTAGCACAACAAATTACTTACTACTTGTTCTCACTTAAAACTGTAACTCAGACTGCCTGTTAATATGCTTCTAACACCTATATTATAACTGTTCTGCATAGGTTCTGCATGATGTGCATGTTTATGCACATCATGAAAGAAATAGCAGAATAAGACTTACCAGGTGGTCTGACAATGAGGAGGGGATTGTCTAGAAGAAAGAAACAAACAAAAAAAAATTACATTTTGTCCCAAATCTTATTTTATATGAAAGATACAGTGTCACTCAAGAAAATGCCAGTTGCAGAATAACTACCTTTAGCTACATTATGAATATATTACATGTCAGTTTGCAGAGCTAATGAGTATTTGTTATTCCACTGTTTTTCTCCGTTGACGAAACCTGCCACAGGATTGTATATTTATTCTGATACTATAAAAAAATCTAGTGAGAATAGTATCAAAGTTCAACAACAACTTTGAAACAGATTTTCTCCTCTCAGAAGGTCCTCAGAGCAGGACAGTTTCCCTGTAAGCTTCTGAATATGTAGTGTCAGTTACACCTGCAGGCCTAACTTTCCAAAGGGAAATGTACCCTACCTCTTGTACGGAAATCTCAGTCTCAGACATCCATCAGGTTTAGTACAGTTGTCCATTAATATGGGAAATTTATAATTTTAATTCTTTTTGTCATAGTGACAGAATTTTTGCAGAAGCCCCCTGGTCAGTGCAGGGAGCACTGTCGACTCCCTCAGGAGCTTCTGCTTGCTTGAAATACTCTCTTTTTTAAAGAAGGAAGGATGGATTAGTTGCAGAGTAAGCATGATCTAATGCATTAGCTTGTCTGTATTCATTATGTTGCAGTTTCTATCATCTCTTAACTAGCCCTTATTGCATACAAAATACCTGAAGAAAAAGCACTGTGCTTGCCTACCAGCGGGGAAGAAAAATTCCAGGGAGTTCTTCCAGTTTGATGAAAGGGAGCAACGCTTTTCTGTTCTCTTCAGTGAGTTATCAGGGGTAAGATCAAACATTTTCAATAAGCTGCTTGATCCTATGATGGCATTCTTTATTGAATATATTCATCAGCTCAAATCTTCCAATTGGACTAGAAGAGCACTCCAACAAACAATTTATCTCTTCTGACCTACTGTAAATATACCATCTGGCTTTAGATTTAGCAACTGCTTTTGTACTCGTGCCAGCTGGAAAGCCACCTTTGGCCACATGACAAACAAAAGATCCGTGCTGCAAATAAAACTTTACATTTGGTGGATTTAACCTGTTAAATAAAGCTCACGAGGTAGCTGATTTTGGATAGGAAAACTAGGCATTCAGGCTCATACACTGGCAGCCAGATAACCAGCAAAACTCCCTGCAAGACACCGCATGCCGTATTTGTCTACTGTTAAAACATTATGCTTGGATTTATACTTGAGATTCTCACTCCTTTAAAAAAAACTCTAAATATGTTATGCAGGACCATTTACATATCTTGCATCTTTGTCTCCCTTATGTGAAGACTTATTTCCATGGCTCTTAATGGAGCTTGTGAAACGAGCACTACAGGTTGAAGTCAAATGAGCAAAGGCAGAGACTGTATAAACCCCACGATGTCAAAAGGATAAAACTTGCAAGAGATAACAGACTTTTTGCTCAAGTAAAGACTGAATAATTTGCCTTTTATTATTCAGTGAAGTCATTGGCCTCTGGCTCAATGGAAGAAGAAGAAGAAATTGGTAAAAATAGGTCATTTAACATACTATTTTTAGAAGGGCGTGTTGCTCTTAAACACACTATTAGCCCTGTGAAAGAGCAGCTTTTTTTGCCTGGTCAAAAAAAGAACAGAGAACTTTGCCAGTCTGATGGAACAATTGTTTCCTATATTTCTTCCAGAGAAAACCACTTCCAACTGTTCAGCTGTTCACAATTAGGAGGCTAATTTACTAAATGTTTGGTCAATCTATCACAGACATTAAACTTCCCATTGCTTCTGTATTGTTGAACATTAGTTAGTCTTTTTTATTTTAAATTCAACTTCCTGTTCCCCTGAAGGTCACTTTAATGTCACTTATACTTTCATAATGGCATTAGGAGCGCATATGATGTTCCTAGCTTTACTGAAAACAAATAATTAACCTAGAAGTAAGTATCTCAAAAGCAGCAAGCTCAGGATAATCACCATTATTACCATGCTGTTTGCAGTCACTGCCCTGCCACATCTGTTATTAGGAATTCAGTTTTGAGATGAAAATAAAAAGTAAAGCATACCAGATTCTGTGATAAATGAGACTGAAGAGCTAACAGGTCCATAACCAAAGGGATTCTTTGCTTGGACTTTAAAATAATACCTGAAACAAAAAGAGAGGGAAAATAAGATTGAAACATTGATTCCATTATAATTGCTGTATTATAAATAATACTAAAACGGGGTGAGAATCAAACCAGCAGAATTCCACTTAGTTCAGGTGTCCTTTGCATTAAATGAAGCTGGATACTCATTCAGGGTATGAGCTGGCTGGTACAGACAAACTTCTCCTTTTTGCAATTGCTCCTGTGCATATTTTTTGATCATTTATTTTTATCACCCCCCTTCCAAAAAATACACACAACTACATCCACTTTCTATGAAACAACCAACGGCAATAGACTAAAGGGAAAAGTTGCAAGGAAATTAAATTCTGATCTCAGGAACAGTTTCAAACCAGATTAACTCCTACAAAAGCAGTGGTGTGAACCGCAAACTAAAACTAGATCAGATTTATACAAGATCAGAAGCTAAGCTCTTGACCTTTCTGTAAAAACTCTAGCAGCATTAAGATCACAGTAGTTGAGTAATATGAGAAAGTTTCACATGTTGCCTTATTGATTCCCCAAAGTATTTAAATCACACGCCTAACTCAAAGCACATGACTCGCCACTAGAACTCCATTCTTTGCTTGATAGAAGCAAAATTCTTCTCACTCTTGGAGAAGAATATGTGTAAGCCCATTTTTATTTCATTTCCAAATACAATGATTTTTATTTGATGCCGATCCTAACATTTTCCCCCAGATTAATGTTTTCTTCTTTCCCTTTTTCCTCTGTATCCAGTCCAGCAGAAGCCAATTAGAATGGAAGATTACTGTAAAAAGTTCCAGCGCAGCATTTTTGAAGTGCCCGAGTTCAGGTTTTCGTTTCTTGCCTGCTTGCTCCATTTCATTCTTGTAAAGAAATTAATAAAACAATGACCACGCCTCTATAATATCCACATAGCCTTTGGATCTTGAGTTAGCCTCTCATCCAAAAGCAGACATCTCCAGAAGTGCCATATATGACCCACATGACAGTGCTTAATCGCAAGGTGAGGTGCCACCGAGCACTGAATTACCTCCTACAGCAATGTCCCACCTGAGTGGCAGGCCTGACGCTCCCGGATAATGTCAGCCCGCCCCACTAAAAACATCAGACTGCTCTTGACGGCAGAGCTCTCCCCATCCTGCACAGGATCCTGCCAGCGCTGCTCCGCCTGCACGGCCCACGCCGGGCTGCGACAGTGTGCGTGGCTCATGGCAAACATGGTCTGACATCCCCTGGGGGCTATTGCCACCTGGCACAGTTTGCACACCAAGCGTGGACACCATCCACGTTAAAACCATCCACATCCAAGTGTGGACACCATCCACATTTCTTCCTTTTCTGTCCACAAGAAATGACAGTAGTCTTTGCGATGGAAGAGTGTAACATATGGTTTAATGCCACGAACAACGCTCATGCTTTACAGCCTACCAGGCAGCAGGCAAATTCAACACAATCCTGTTGCAGGAACTTTGCTATTTTTAGCATGCCACTCAATTTTTACCCTGTGCGCTTTTCTGTACCACGAGAGGAAAGGAACCTCTCTGGCCAAAGAATCAGCAATGCACATACAAAATTATTCACACGGAAAAGAGGGGACCCAGTTGAACCAGCCCTTTGGCAAAGGTGAATCTCTTTTTGTTAATATTTTTTTTCATGCAAAGTGAACTGCTTCACCTCAAAATCAAACTGATCCCTATAAAAAGACTGAAGAGATGGGCAAATAACATGCTCTTCTTCAACAGAAGGGTGGCAGTCATGTGAACACAGGGTTTTGCTGTGAAGCAAGCTGGTTATCTCCAGGGTACATGCCAGGTCACCTTCTTGTTCACTCTGTAAAAATTACAGGCAGGTCTTCTAGGCAAGACCAATGCGGAAGCTACAGGAACTGAAAATGCCCGGGGCTTCATCTGAGGCACGAGCTTTACCTCGTATCTGTGCCAGACCTGAAGCACATGCATGGTCAGACCCTCTGTGGGACATGACACGTTCCCACCACTGCACGGGGGACATGCCCCCTGTCCCTGCTCCGTCCCACAGCTGACGCCAGAAACCAGCTCCACTCCTTCGTTCTGCAGCCAGTTCTGCCTGTAATTAACAACTATATGATGCTCACAGAGGACCCCAGCTTTCTGTTAAAAGACCCTGTGGCAAAAAGAAACCATGTTGAACAGTGAAATTTAGCAAGGCTGTGTCTTGTGCTCGCTCCTAGCACAATCCTCCTGCTGGCAGAAATATTTGCCAATGGTTTTAACTATTGGCCTTGATTTCTTGACCACAGCTTGTGAGTGTTTAGCAGGGGAGGAGAGGAGGGGAGGGGAGGAGAGGAGGGGAGGAGAGGAGAGGAGAGGAGAGGAGCTTCCCAGGTGCTCCTCTGCTCTGGACACCTGAGCAAGGACAGCAGCCTGAGCACCGCTTCAATCCCCTGAGTTGCCAATGCTCTCACGGGACAGCTGCATCCATCCACACCTCCTTCACCCACTCACACCTTCTCCACTGGGGTCGGGACAGGGGCCAGCAGTGCAAGGCTGACCACAGGGACAGGACAGAGGGCAGCGGTTCCTCATGCTGGCTCCCAAAACAGCTGCAATGCAACACCAAGCTGCACCAGCTTAGTTCTGCACTTGATGTCACCACTTCAGGAGAGGAGGAGAAAAATGTTTTCCAGCCTACATCTTTTCCATATTGCTTCAACACGTGGTGAAAACACCCGTCCAGATGCCTGACTTCCCACCGCTTCCAAAGAGGTATAATTACATACCACCTTTGCAACACAGTGGCACCTTCTGAGCAATGCTTTAAATGCACTTAATATGTGTGTATTAATGCTAGCTTCAAAGCCTTCTCATGAGAAAACTAAGTGCCATGATCCATATCTGAAGTAGGAGAGAGCAGCCCAAGAACCTTGTGCTCAAAACACGTCTATTTAAGTGGAGAAAAACATGCAATTTTGTATCCAATGCATAATGCACAAACTGATTACTTACGCAATCAGGGCAACTGTGCATTCAGGTATCCTGTTACATACATAAAAGTCCATCTGGGACACATGATTGTTCAAGATGCCTGACTGACTGTCTGGAAAAAGCAGCGATGAAGTTATGAGTATATTTTTTCTTCGCTAAATTGGAAAATTAGTTCCTAAGCCTTTATATATACAAGAAGCCTTTAGCAGTGCCAGAAAGAGAGCCAGGTCTCATGGCTTTCTGACCTGTGATTTAAACATAGACAATGCTATGATTGCTGTATTAAGAACGTCAATAAAATAATGCAGTCAGGATATATTTCTTTCTCAGACATGATAAATAAAATATAAATTGCTAAAGCCCTCCTAGATCCAGGCATCTGACATTTTCATTAGTCAGAATCCTTCAGCTGATGAATTTGCCAGGAAATGTCAAACCAGTATAATTCAACTGTTCTTCACCACATAAATACATGAACAAAATTTGTAATATATAAGTTGATTCTATTTTGATTACACTTTGCTTAGGCAGAACCGCAATGAATTGTTACCAATAGGCACAGAAAAATCACAACCGCAAGAGATGCAATACCGTTTGCTGTTCATTTTTGACGCAGACAAGAAAAAAGCGTTTCCTCCTAAGAATAAACCTCCTTAGAGATTTTGCATATCACTTCTACTGACATGTCAAAAAGGACATAATAAATTGCAATGGGGCAATGAATATGTAATATTTTTATTCATTTCAACTATATGACTGATCGTATCACCATACCTGTCACTTTGAGCAAAATCATTTTATGACTTAATTCAAGGTGTCTGCCTTCTCTTCGCATTAAATAGCTGGCACTCGCAGCCGCAAAGTGAGATAATCGCTCAGCATGCTAATTAGGGAAACAGCTGGGTTTAAAAAAAAAAACACATTAGCCATAAAATCCTTTTTCCTGCCTCTCTGAAGGTGTGCCTGTGCGGACACCCCAGCCCCATGCCCCATCCAGTGGCAGGCTGAGATAGCGGGACGCCAGCCAGCTGTTGGACACGCAGCAGCACCGTCCGTAAGTGCTGCAGGTGGCAGGATCCATAGCACCCCGACCTCATGCCAGCCACAGGGATGGTGGGATGGCTGCTGCTGGACCTCCTGGGTCAGTGCGAGGGTGGATGTGCAGAGGGTACATGCAGGTGTCTCAGAGGGAGAGCCACACGCAGCCTGGGAAGGGGAGGGGATGAGCCGACGTGACAGCACCCCGCAGACCCACCGCCCAGCAGGATCGGTGGATGAGGGAGAAAAGAGGCTGGGAGGGGATTGGGAAGGACAGGAAGGTTTCCTCCCATGAGCACATGAAGAGGGCAGCAGGGACTGAAACCCTCCTCCTGCAACTGCACCGTCCCTCCAGAAGAAAAGCACGTAAATCACGTAAATCAACTGCCTGCAGGTTCACAGGCTAGTGCAAAGTGTCTCCTTCCATCAAAAATGGCCTAGCACTACATCTACTGCCATGAGTATTTACAACAAATATTATAATAAGATGCTAGAGCAGAGCTGGAAGAGGTAGGCATGTTCCTACACAGCTGGTATGAGGTAGGTATGTGCCACGCAGGTCTACCGCTTGCACAGGAGAAGGGTTTCATTGGCATCTTACCTCTTTTGTGCTGTCTGGTGATAGACAGCAGCCAGCTGGGGCTAACACTACTTGTTGGACACACGGCGCCTTTGCTTTAATGGAGGCACAGAAAGGTAACAGAAATTTTCACTGCATCTGGCTCCCAGAGCCAGAAGATCCAGGCTGTGTTTGACGTTGTGAGCCCTGAGTAAATGTTTGAGAGCCCCCTATGAAATGGTCTGTACAACACTGGAATCGGTAGCAGGCACTGTGAGATCAAAATGTGCCTGAAGGGAACACAAACCAAGTGGACAGGGAAGAAGATTTGACAAGATATGGACACACAGGGGCAAAGGACAGTGTTTTAAATCATGAGACTATCCAGCCACTCCCATCAGGCACTGACACAGCTTTCCTGCAGAAAGCAGGAAAAAGCCTAACCCTGCTCAAGAAAGAGATTGAAATGTTTATGATGAGGATTATAATGTTTGTGACTGCAGGAGACTGGATTCAGTGGTTAAGCAGATGTTGTCCAGCCCTTTGCATCAGTCTTCTGTGACGACTGAGAATTAAGGTTAGGGAAGGGACATTGTCAAGACTGCTGTTTTTAAGATTTAATAAGGTTTAAAGTAGTTTTAGTGTTTACATTCACATGTCACAAGGAAGCAGCTCCTGTGCCCACTGAAGTCTGACCAGAGTTTTGCTAATGGAAAAACTTCCACTTCTCAAATGGAGGTTAGACCAGGCCTTGGAAGAAAACTTATGTCACGGGTTAAACACAGACTTCCGTTTTGGTTGTAAAACTGAAACACCAGGCAGATGTTTTCCAGGAGATGTTGACAGCTTCAAATTTTCTCTGGGGATGACTTCTGCCACGATGCCAACCCATTTCTGATACACTGTGCACGCCGCAAGATTGCACCACCAACAGCCCCCTCACAGGATGCCCAGCAGTCAGTAGCATCTGCATATAGTAAATCTGACTTAATCAGAGATTTCTCACAAAATGAACTAACAATGCCAACACAAAGTTTTTAGACTAACTTCAGATTTCATGCCATATTTTCTTAGTTAGGCATGGGGTCTTTTCCCAGTGGTTAGGGAGTTATTTTTAAGACAAAAAATACACAATCAATTCAGTCTGTGGATTTAGAGAATGTAAATGAGATTGGCCGATACACACAATTTCCCTGTTGTAAAGAACCCTCCTTCTCCACCACAGACCCCACATGAAGCCTTTATTGCCTGCACAGACTGTACAACAGAGGCCAATGGATTATACCATTCTTCAGTAAGATGCTTGGGAAATACTATGCTTAAAACAAATAGCACTTGCTTGAACCTCCCTACTTTGAAACAGAAGCTTAATACATGACAGTGGAGTTACCAGGTTCATGGAGATGCATGAACCTATAACCTTGCTGTTCCTATGAAACTCCATTCAAATACAGCTAAACTGTGACCTTCTGAAGCCTGGAGTTACCGTACGTCTTGGCAGATGCATCACAGGTTGGCAGCTCCATTCCCACCAATTCCCCTGCACCAAGCACAGCCAGGACAGCAGCTGCAGGGCTCCTGGGGGCTTTCCCTGCAACTGCTCTTTCGGGTGCCCTGAAGCCCTTGAGATGTTGGGCACAAGAAGCAGAGAGCTATCACTGGCCTTCAACACTGTCCGTGGGGCAGCACGAGAGGGGCACTTGACTGAAAGACAGTGAAGAGGTGAGGGGCTGGAGCTGGAAGCTGGAAATGGCAGAGAAGCAAGAGATGGAGGAGCCCCACCATGGTAAAATGAGGCGTACAAGCAATGCCTCCCTGGCCTGCGTGGGGGACAGGGTGAGAGAGGGGCAGCAGAGGAGCGGCTACCGAAAACCAGTGAAGGGGAAAAGATGCTAGGGATGTCTGGGATGCAGTGGCAGGAACTGGGACTAGCGGCAGGAGGAAAGAGGTTTAGAGAAAGGATGTCCTCAAGGCACAACGTGGACATAGAAAGGCAGGAGGGTCTGCACCCACTTCTCTCACTGTCTAGGAACAGAATGTAGATCTCAGACCTCTTCCATCTGGTTATAACGGGTTAAACCCACAGATAAACTGTGCCCCACACCTCCCTCCATACTTTTGTAACAATTATCTTTTATAACAAGGGCACTAGCAGATGCAGAGCATAAAACTGCAGCCCTCTACTGTGCAAGTAATATTGCTTTAATGTAGATCACTGACCTTCAGAATAGGTTGCCTTTTTTATCTTTTGGATATGTGAGAAAAAGCCTCATGAAGTGCATGACTGACAGTGATGTAAACAGAAAAGCAGAGTATAAAATGGCACACTGTTTTTCCTGTAATATCTTATTTCTGGTTTTTTAACTCTTTGGGTGTCCTGTCTATGCTTATCCTACCTCTCCACACACCTTTTGCTTGCTAATTTTCCAGATCTTTGGCACTACAGGTGTCCTCTGGTGGAAGTGTCCATGGTGCACCTGCCTGAGGAGCTTCTGCTGAAGTTGCTCCAGTGCTGGTTCTCCCAAAGAGATGCCAAGTCCCCAGAGAACTCTTTGGTTGGAGGGAAGTCTGCAGGGAGAACCAGTGGAGCAGCACCTCCTTCTTAACACATACTGTGATTTCTTCATGCTCGGAAGTTTCAGAGACAGCGGTAGCAGCTGCAGGGGCAACGTGTGTGTGAGTCTATGCTAAAATCAGGGCTGTGCAGAGAAGCACTGTAAAGTGGTCAGAAAAAATATGCCTGGTCATATTTGAGACCCAAATGCTACACTGCACTGACTTTTCATAATTTATTTATTTTATCTTATTTTATTATTTAATCTATTAAGATTTTAGATGAAGGCCATGCCGAAACAATTCTTTCCTGTTTTCTAGATTGAGGTTCTCAATTAACTGCTTTTAACCCACAGAACCTTCCCTTTATCTATAAATCACATCTTGGAAAGAAAAGATGCTTTAGGTGACACCATTTCTCTCTTCTGTGTTGCCCTGGCACAAACGCTATGTGCCTGCTCTAGGAGCAGACGCTCTGATCTGCAGCTCCTCATGAAGTGAGGCATGCTAGTCCTAGACCACAATCCCGGTGCATCTCCCACGTTACCAAACACAGGAGCAAAACCTGCCACCAATGCCTAAGAGACTGTAGGCATCAGCATGTGAAGAGCAATCACCTAGCCCAAAGCAGCACCAAAACTATTTCAGACTCAGAATCTGACAGAAAAGTATGAGGGCCACCGAACATCCGCCAAAAGAAGTAATTTCAGTGTAGCCCTTTTGTGGCCATTTACTGCCCACCTAATTGCTGTGAATTATTCCAATATCATGCAAAACATGCATTTTTGTTCTGCTATTTCAGTGAGACTTTTTGCAAGACAAAGACTGAAAGCTCCTGACAAACTGACTTCTGAGCAACGGCCGCAGCCTCATTAAATACCACCGAGTCTTCTCTTTCAGCACAATTCATGTGAACTTACAGTGAAAACAGACCAGAGAGAGGCACTTCTCCTCACCAGCCCTTAGGTACCAAATCTTGGCCATGTGGGAATGGCCACATCACATCACACCAAGGTTATACTTTAGTATACACTTCCGCCCAAAATTTGGTTCAGTTATGCATAAGACTGAAAAAACGCATTTTTAAAATAACATTTTCTCTGTTACTGATACATGTTTTTATATACAAAAACACACATGCATGTATACGCAGTCATCTGCTCCAGGGTTAATATGGTAAAAGATACTGTGTAAGTAGCTGTGAGGTTTATAAAACAATTTGCCGTCAAACAGAATGAGTAAAATCCAGATCAGATGTAAACATTTATACTAAGGCCGAGAAAAATGATTGACAATTCTCAGAATTTGTTTTACTTCCCTAACAGAACTAAAAAAGAGTGGATCAAATCCTTACCGTGTGTTGGGCTTCAGGTTCTCAATTGGCAAATGAGTAGTCCCTGCAGTCCGGGTTGACCACTTATTCTTTAAAAAGTCATCATAGGATGCACTGTAGACCAGATAGCCTGTAAATGGGAAAGACAAATAGTTGTGAGGATTCTAAATAAATTTTAAATAAATGATATCCCAAGTTGTTGTGGTAGATTTTATGGGTTAAAAGGAGTGGAAGCATCTCTGAATATGAAAGTGATTTGATGCCTAACTCCCCTGGATAATTCCAGGCTACAAGAATTTCCTGTCATTAGTTAATAATGATGGAGCATTACACCAGAGGATGGTACCCAAGTGCAATTACTGATTTAAAATACTGACGGCAAAAACATGACAGAGGCAACACATTCACTGTATTATGTGACACACGGACTGTGCAGAAACTAATGTAGTTAGAAATACTGGGTTTTTTTTAAAAAAAACATTATGCAAACTGCGCTCAGTAAGGTACTAGATCAACAGCCTCGAAGAACGAAACACTGTGGGACAGACACCACACAGCCTGTTCAAGTGCCACCTTCTCCCTTCCCAACCGTTATCACTGCTTCAGCTCCGCCAGCTCCCACCCCTGTCATCGCTGTCAGCCGTAGAGCTGGGCGAGGCTCCTGGAAAACTGGACATTAGCACCAAAGCACTGGCCTTTTCCAATGCTTACGTCAGATCTTTTGAGTCCACTGACAAACAGGGGTTGATTAATTTCTAAAATATTTTGGTTATTTATTTACTCTAGTGTCTTTCCAGCAACTTTTGAGATTTATTTTTGAAGTCAGTTGCACGCCTACAGCTGGACAGGACGCAGGCTGGTTCCAGCCACACAGTCACCTCAGCTCGGAGTGGACTGATGCCGAGCGTGAAAGGTGCTGGCAAGGGCAAGCTTGGGAGGTGCCTGTGGTGGTGCTGAGGGCACTACCTGGAGGCAGAAGTGCTCAGTCAAGCAAAGCTCTATCACAGCTACCATCCAGGCGAGAAGTGGTGCCTTCAGAACTGCTGGCACAAAAGCAGCAGCAAAATCTCTGAAATATCTGGACCAGCATGAGCTGGTTGGTCTGGCACTGAGGGATGACAGAGGGACCTTTCTCGCTCCTCAGAAAGTAGCTTGCCTCCCTCAGAAAATTGCAGAGGAATAAGAACTTCATGAGCCGTTGGCTCAGTTTAAGGCAAAAATAGTCCTTTAGGACAACTTTCCCCTTCCCCACTATCCCGTGAGGACAGCAACCCTCAGGAGAGTACCTGTTACCATGTCCCCTCGAGCAGGTTTGGCCCAGTCAACGATGACAAAGGAGTGACAGCCTTCGACTGCCACGACAGTGATGTTGTGAGGGGCTTTCAGGGGATGTAGATCTTTCTCTCTGAGGTCATTAGGGATGATTTCATCGAGGCTCTCCACTTGGAAGTGCTCCAGGGCCTCTGTCAAGGAGCAGGGGGCTGCTGGATCCTTATTGAGATAGGTCACATAAGGAGCTGGAAGAGGCAGGGAAGAGTGGCAGTTAGTTAGCGGTTTGTAGGTATCACAGAGTAGCACACAGGCTGGGAATTTCCTGGAAAGAAGAAAGTCAAGTTTTGTGATGCATTTTAAGATTCCTCCCCTCGCAGCCCAGGGACAGTTCCAGGCTGCCAACAAAGCATGGCTCGCACTCAGTTTGAGTGCAGGGGAACGGGATGCCGATATTCAGGTCTAGCCCACACTCACAACCATACCCAATTATGCAAAACCAGAAGGATCATCTTTGCTACGAGAGGCAGAAGAGAGTGGTCTGACTGCAGGACCCTCTGCACGCTGCCTCCAGCTGCTCTGGAGGTGGGCTGGAAGTGTCACCTAAACTCTCTGCCCTTCCGCATGCGGGAACAGATCCCTGCCAGGGCCTTAGATCATCTAAGGTTTTACCAGGTCTTACGTGGTTGGTTCTTACACAAACATCCTGAAGCTGGGGGTGAAACAACACAGAGAACAAGAAGAGTAATTCCAAGGTGAAGTCTGACCAGGTTAAATGAAAGGATTATTGCTGTGGTTCCCTGAGTACTAAGGCACCAGGAGTCATGGGTCCCTGCTCTCCAGACACGTGGTCCCAACCTGTAACTGCCATTTTCAAAAGCGTTATACTGACCGGAATTCCACTTCAGTTCAGGGAAAGATTAAACCATCTTTTTATTACCTTAAAAGTCACTGTAACATTGGAAGTAAGGACTATAAAACTTGCTTTGGAAATGTTTATTCAGTTGCAATAATACAATTCATTGAAATAGTACTATTATTTCCCTAGTGCCTTGAAATGTTCATAAACCAACTTTTCTTGGTTTATCTTATTGGATTTCATGCCCTAAAGGGATTTTTTCCAGATTTTGCAATGAAGTTAATTTTAGCCTCTCCAGCTAAATGAATCAAGAAGCACTGTCAGTGAGAGAGCCGAATAGAAACATCATGAAATTGTTTGGCCAGGGAAACTGAAGATGCACTTGAAAAAGTCTTGGCATGTATAAAACCAAATCTTTTACTCCAGCAGCAGAGCTTCACTCTAAGCCACGTGAAGGCAAGGCAAGACATGAGTCCAGGCTGACTCTCCATCCCCTGAACTCCCATCTGAAATGCCAGGTCAGCCAGCAGCTGACCTGATCTCATTTCAAATGCCAGAGGTTTGTAAAGGGCTGCAGGGGCAGCCACCAGTCTGGAGCAGAGGCTGGAATGCAGTGCCTTACCACTTCCAAATCCCTCTGGTTTGGGCCACAGTTGCTTCTCTGACAAAGAAGCAGGGCAGTTCTGAAGTCAGAGTTGCAACACCTACCTACACACTTGAATGGCTCACATACACAGGAGCCAGCCTCATGGCTCATGTCAACGTATTGGGGTTCCTTCAACAAGTTCCTACTACAGAGCAAAGATACAAATAGCAAAGTTAAATTTACCTCTGTTGGGTTTACTTTTTGAAAGTTCATATCCCAAATACCATTTATTCCTTTGACTTTGAAGTACACCTCTTACATATGTGCTTGTGCAAGGTGGGTGAAATCACTGGGGTTGCGCAGGTCAGTGGAAAAGAATTAGGTCCCCCAGAGGAAGACTCACACCTACATGGATACTTGCACTGATTGAACTACTTGTCTGAACTCAAAGTGATGCAGCTGAGCTGAACTGAGCACCAGAGTAGGCACTCTTGTTCTCCTAGTGACTTCAGCTAAACAGAACACAATGAGGAATACAAAGCAGAGCACTTACGCCGAAAGAGTACAAAGAGGTTTGCACTGCTTCAGCAAAATCGGCGTGGGTCCACGTGCAGACATGCAAGCACTGAAGCTATGAACAAAGCACTGCTGTCTGGGTTTCCCAGGTGGCAGTCCTTACAAGGACCATACTCTAGTGTCCGTTGGATGCATTTGTGCAATCCTCTCAGCTTAAGGGCTGACCTTGCTAGAACAAGAATTCTTTGCAGCACAAGTAGTAAGCTACATAAACCAAAGGACATCCTTACCAGTGAACCGTTTCTTCCCAGCAATATCGTATTCTGACATGGGGCCAGTGCCAACGACACTAGTCTCCGGATAGACAACTTCTGATTCTGTCGTCATAGAAGTAGTGGTGGTGCTGACAGTGGTGGTAGTTGGTGGCAAAGTACTCTCAAAAAACTCGTAGTCTTCAGAGGA
Organism: Chionis minor; assembly: GCA_013398295.1. Classification (NCBI taxonomy): domain Eukaryota; kingdom Metazoa; phylum Chordata; class Aves; order Charadriiformes; family Chionidae; genus Chionis; species Chionis minor. The sequence continues at coordinate 101,436 of VZSF01000206.1, forward strand.
AACATAAGGTGAAAATGTTAGCTTGCTTCATGTTATTTCGGTTTAACTATGAGAAGGGAAACATTTCTGTCACCAGCCACAGTCCCAAAGGAGTGCCACGCACCCTGCCCTAGCTGCCGCACGCTCCATACAGGCCTCTAAGTCAGGGCTGGTGACACCTCAGCCTTGCACAGGTTTCTACCAAACTGATGGACGGTGAGCACAAAGTCTCTGCCTCAGAATACTAGTGCTGTTGTTGATTTAGACTTCGCTCACACAGGTAAAAAGGGTGACAATAAACAAATGTATTCGTACAGCAATATCCTGAACGCCCTCTGCCTGCCACCTCCCCTTATAATCTCCAAAGAAAGACAGCCCAATAATTGGACCCCTGGCCACAGCCCTCAGGTGCCAAAGGAAGGAGATAAGCCAGTGAAAAAATGGCTTTGTAAGAAAACTCTGTCGTTTTATTCTAAAATGCTAGAACAGGTTCACACCACTCTTAAGCCTTCCTGCAACTCAGAGGCGTGGAGTCCTGTACTTGCCATTTGGGGTCTCATTAGGGCCACGAGAGAAGGCAAACTGGCATACATGAATCTCCTGATTCAGTCCTCCTTGACTTTCAGTCCCATTATATCCAGTGCTCTTTGAAAAGCTACTGTGCTACCAGCCTGAGACATAAAATGAAGGGAAAGAAGCATTTCATATCCCTGCTCTGTCCTTATACAGGCTGTGCGACTCTGGTCATGGCTTTGAGCGTTTTCTGCTTAAACTGCTAAAGCATCTGTTTTCCGCAGGTGACCCTTACGGAAGGGGAGGCCTGGCAAAAGACCTGTGCACTGCGGACATTCCGCTTTCATGGGGATTTAAGGAACGTGGGGTGCAGGACTTGTGCAGTTTTTAGTTCATCTTCTTCTCCCCACAGTCTTAGCTGGACTCAGTATGAAGCCATCAGAATAAAAAGCACAATAGTCTATGATATCTTCGTCTCAGTTGCTACATTCTTTTTAAATGTCTTTTTTGCTGTTATAGGTTTGACTTAAGATCCATCACTGCATCCACGAAGAAAAAAAAAAACTTTTATTATTCTAGAGCCATAAATTCTACTAAAAAGCTAATACTAGAACACTTTAACAGAGTTCTATTCTTATCTGCTTTAATATGTGGGGGTAGGAGAAGGAATCTGAGGATTAAAAGCAGCAGAACATCAGAAATCAGTGATGGCAGAAAGTGAGTGCTAGTTCCAGTAGTTGAGGATTTGCATTCCCTGCACAAAGTCAAAATTAAATGCTGGGACTTAAGGCTTTTCCTCTTCAGCTAAGTTTTGTGTGTCCTGAATTGTAGTATCAAGATGGCACGAATATAACTGCAAAGATATTTCCCTCTTCTCCTTTTGTCTTTATCTTTTCAAATTTCTTTAATTTAAATTCCACAAGAATTCAGCAGATTAATTATTTTATATGTAGGTGATTTCATTCAGTATGAGCATGTTTTTTAGTCTAAATGCAGACTACACATCAAAAAAAAAAGACAAAAAAATTATATTCACAGTGCTGTAGAGTGCTAAAAACTCACTAAAGTATTTCAAGTTTCCAGAGCTCGGGCAATATTTTGGTTTTCTGTTTTAGAAGAGATCATTGACTTTGAGTGGGCTGGTGTTAGAAGTTGTACCAGAGAAAGTAAGTCTAAGATTGAAGCGGTGACTGTATGACCCAGATGTGAATGCCATTTATTTCCACAATAGGTTCCTGTTAGACTGTAGGACCAATAGAAAGGGACCTTCATACCCAGAGACAGTTGCCTTTGCTCCCTTGAACTTCACATGTGACATGGGACTCTGGAAAGCTTTTCCAGCTCACCACTGCTTGCTTAAGCTCCCATTCACCAACCTACCCCCTTCAAACCCAATTCCAAAGAAAGAAGAGTGGAAAAAACCCAACCCAAAACATGCCACTTGCAATAGACTTTTCCATTTAAACAGTACCATCATCATATATAACATATGCCTCTGGAGTTGCTGTCACATCTGAATCCAGTCCTGAGAAGGTATCTATCAAGGGAGAAAGAAAAAATTGCTGTAAGAATTCAGTGGTCTCGTGCCCACCCTCCTAGTAAAATACTTCTGAAATAAAATTTAAAATAAAAATCTTTAGCCAGTTGATTTGTAAAGAAACAAGACAACCGTCTAGTTTCCAGATAACACAGAGACAGACCGTTTGGCATATTTGGAATAACACCTGAGTAGCTATCTGCAGCAGCCAGGCGTTTTGCTGGCGGAAAATGGGTTTGCAGCTGCTACTCCAAATCGAGAGCAACACACCTTCCAGGAGGTCTGCCCCAGCCCTGGGAGCTCTGGAGCAAAGACAGGCTGCCAGGAACCGTGTAACCCTCAGGTCAGGATTTGACAATGTTTTATAATCTCAGGAGCAGCAAATGTGAGAAATTTATATGCAAAAAAAAAAAACAAAACACAAACCCAAACCCAACCAAGCAATTCAAATAAACTGAAAACTTATACTCAAACATTTTTGAAATCAAATAACTGACAGAGCATGACATTTACAGACAGTGTCTATGCTAGCAAGTAATGTAGCCCAAAAGGAATGGATTTGTAGAATAAAGTAATTGGTGCTGGATTTTGCAGGGTTTTACTCTGCACTAGCTCTAGTCTGATCCTGTGGACTGAATGCCCATTAGAGGCTGGGGCACATACGTGTCATCCTGAAGCACTGCTTCTGCTTTAGTTTCATCCAACAGGAATTCAGTTTGTGCACACCGAGATTGCTCCACGATGCAAACGAAAGCATGGCAAGAAGAGATCATTGTGAGGTGCATGTCAGAACCACTTTCCCCATCCACCCCAAAAGCCAATGCAAATGGACCCAGAGAATTCCCAGACACCTATGCCTATATTTTATCTCAATATCTCTGCAGGTCATGTATCCATCTTGTGAATCCTGGAGGCTTCCCCTGCACGCCTTGAGAAGTGCATTTCTCCACATGTTGTACAGGGAAGCCAAAGAGTACGCAAAGCTTAGACTACCCATGAAAAGTAATGCAAACAAGGCAAAAGCATTGTGCTGGAACCCACTGCAGCTACAATCAGAAATCTTCAATGAAATCCTGGGGCTGAGGAGAGGCCAGTGTGTGAGCAAAGACAAGAGAAATATAGCTTTGACGTCAGGATTGTACACAGGAACTGATAATGTTCCTGTAACACTTGATATGGAAGCAACAATGCTGTTTTTACTAAACCAGTAATACAAACAATGCAAAATTTCAACTGCCAATGTCAAATAGTTCATAAGTATAATCTGAATGACACGTTTTCAGTTTGCAGGGTTTTTTTTTTTATTTAGAACCAACAATTATTGCACAAGGCTAATTTTTTTCTACTCCAGTAAGCATCTTTTAAATACATAGTAGCGATTTTAATGCGAAAGTAAGTTTTGAAAATGCAGGAGATGGCTTAAGTCTTGTCAGACTCTCATATAGCAAAATCTGACATTTTCTCACAGTAGACTTCTGCAGCCCCTCTTCGGGAGATCATCTACTTGGAAGCCACTTGACTTCTCTGAGGGTAATCACTGACAAAGTAGATCATTTGTTGAATTCTGCAGATGTTCTCACCACAGCTGGCCAGTATAAACCAATGTTTACAGTATATGCACTTATCTTTGACTACGTCCAAGTAAACAAGAGGCTCAGATATGCAGAAATTTGAAGTCCTTCACAGGCAGATTTCAACTTCACACCTACTAGCTAGTCAGCCTTTCGCCTATGTACAATCCAGCATAAACAAATTTTATTTTCTATTTTTGTGCTTGTTCAGTCTCTTCTGCTTCCCTTTCTGTGCTTCTTTAGCAATGGCTGTGGCATGAAGATGATGGAGGTACTTTCCAAAAGGCCTCTTGTTTTATAGTTTTCTCCACGTACACCAGCTGAAGTTCTCCAGCTGGCTCCATCACCCTTTGCTGCAGCTCTTCAGTGAACCCTGCCAGTACTAGATGAGACTAAGTCTTTCTATGACCGCTTGCCGTAGTCTTTTGTCATCTTAAGGACAGCGGGCTGTGCAAACACCACTTGATTTTATCACATGCAATGAGTAGTTAAGATTCCACCTTTTTTCTCCTTTTCAGTTCATGAAAAAAGTTTAGCTGATTTCATTGACAAATCACACTTGTGTTGTTCAAAGTCCTTCTTGAAACTTCTTGAAAGACTGCTGAATCTAGCAAAATGTTGACAAAAAATTCTGCTGGGTCAAGCGAAAGTCCTGCCAGAGAGTAAGAAAATTTGCCAAAGCTTAAGTAGAACATTTGCCGGTGGGTTTTGGCATTTGCAGCCTCCGGCTGTTTGGGAGTAATGCACTTAGTAACAAAAGCTTTGGCGCAATAAGAATTTCATTAAATGATCTGGAGTATTTTCCAGACTCAGATTAAAGGGAAAGACAACATAAAATTATAATTCGGAAATGGTCAAGGGAAAACTGCATTAAATGTTTTTATAGTTCAAGTAGTAGTTTTTTATCCCTCTTGAAACAGGCACTGCACCTGTTAAACAAAACCAGCCATGATTGAAAGAATACCATAAAGATGGTCTCTCTTCAAGCAAGTTCCTCTGTGGAGCAGGCAGGTTGTTTTCCTGCATTTGTCAAATGTTGAGGTAGGTCACCAGGATGAAAAAAAAATCAAAAAAAAATCAAGAAAGTCTGAATAATTACTCTTCAGAGAAACTGTCATCATTGCCAGGTAGGGATTAATATTGCTCAAGCACTATAGCAGATAAGAAGTGGAAATCCAGAACTATCTTGTTCTTTCAGTCTTGCATTTTGTTCTTTCAGTCTTCCACTTTGATGCGTTGCTGTCAAAATATCAGACAGTTCAGGAGTGACTTAAGAGTCATTCTCATTGACCACACCACTGGTGTAAAAAGACTAGTTTTCATTCATGTCACTATGAAAGCTCAAGGATCCAGCAAGCTCATCTGGTAGAAGGCAAAAAAAATCAAACAGAATGTTTTTAAATGTTCATAAAATCACATGAAAATTCCCCAGCCCACAACTCTGCTAAAAATAATACTGCAAAGCTTTTTGTTGTTCAGCTTCTGGAGCCTATGCTCAGATTAAGCTCAGCCATATTTCATCAACCCTTATTGTTCTTTTAATATATATTCTCAGAAGATGTCCGTCAGGTATGAAATAGCACAGGCCAAAGAGAGGAAACATTACAGGATAGAAGCAACATCTAAGATAAGCAAAAGGATCTGGTGGGAATGTGAGGGACTTTTACCCTACCGAAAATCATGGTCCCCTTTATGTAACTTTGAAAATACCAGGCTGACCATATAAAGCAATATTTGTAACACTTCTGTAAATACAATTAAAAACAATGAAAGCACCAAAGGGAAAATGAAAAAGCTTCCAAGAAATATGGCCATTTATATATACATATGTTTGTGCGTGTGTGTATATACACACATCTATGCATATGTATATATGCATGCACACTTCCATAAATATATACTCAAACAGGGGACTGATTGTTAGATAAATATTAATGCTATAAATCATTGTAATCTCATCTGTAGAAGGCAATAACATCTGTTACTCACTACTTACCCAGGGTAGCTGGTAAGGGAATTTTCAGTCTTCTGCTTCAGAGATCCTTTCCAAAGATGCCATCTTTAGACTCACTGTGAATTGCTGAAGCCAGATCTTTCCATATCTTCTGCACTCTTCAAAGTAATAGTTTAGCTTCTCAGGCCATGCTTACATGACCTACTTGTAAATCTACTTCGGCTTCAGAGATACAGGTGTATGGGGTAAAGTAAAGGGGGTTTAATTCCTCATTAAAACTCGGCAGATGTCTGACGGCCATCCCTTTGTTTAGGTTATGGCCATGCTTCTACTGCCCTTTTATAGATTGTGTTGGGGATTACCTACAAACGGAATGGATAAGGACTACCACGGGGCTTCCTGATCTGGTTTTGCAAAATAAGCAGCTGATTCACAATGCAACATTCAGGCGATGAAAGGATAAAACGTGGTAGGAACCGGCTCATCACCCAAAGACTAGTGCATTTGTACTTGTTTACTCTGGATTTCAGTTTGGCATCACATCCCAAGCTTGTATAACTGCATCAGGGCAACAATGACATGTACCGACCCTGGTTTATATTTTCAGACAAGAAAGACATTAGCGTACAACTCTCCGCCTTATCTGTGCAGAGCCAGAGTTGTCCTTCCCGAGCTTCATCTGCGCTATGCTACATTCCTGCCAGACAATCTCTGTCTCTGAGGGCTGGCAAGAGAACAAGAATCTCCCTTTGCAAAAGCCGGTCCCACTGTGGCTCAAAAGAGAGACTTTTCAGAATTTATTGTGAGAAATAAATACAATATAGACAAAATGTACAGTGCGCTCAGGTCCTTCCCTGGCCTGAACTGGAATGAGGACTTCATTATAGGTGAGTGCTTTGACCACAAAACTACTGCCAATAGTTTTAGTCATGTATATGAATATAAGTGACAAGGCTGGATCCAATACACGGTGAGAATTACGCTGAAATTGACATATTTCCATGAAAAACTTCAGCTTTGAGGAAAGCTGATATTTTCCAACAAAAAAACATTTAACGCCCAAACCCTTCTTCAGCTGCTCTAACCTCAGCTTCTACTTCACCATGTTGACATCAATCTCCAAAGGCAGATTCTTACCCGCTTTACATTTGTGCAGCCGCGCTGTACAAACAGTGCAACCACAGAAGTCCAAACAGCACAAAAGGAAGTTACCTTCTGCATTGCACTCTGGCAGGCCATCGAACCCCAACATCAAGTTGCCCTCGTCATCATACTGTGCGTAGGTGCCTGGAGGACAGGTTGGGGGTGGTTTCTCAGTGGGTGGTTCAGTGGTGGTTGGTTCAGGAGTGGTGGTGGTAGTTGTAGCAACAGTCGTGGTAGCGGCTGTAGTAGTTGTTGTGGTAGTTGTTGGGGGTGTTGTTGTAGTAGTAGTTGAGGGAGTGGTTGTTTTCTTAATCATTTCAAGACCAATCAGAGGTTTCCCTCCAAGGCTTATTATTGGTTTATCTTGAGCACTTGCTACAGGTTTACTAAATCTGCCATGTCCAAACAAAGGTATTCCATCAGGGCTCACCATTGGGGCACCCTTTTCATCTAGGAGAGAAGAACAAAACCAAAAAATCTCACCATTAATCAATTTCAGGCTTATAGCATGGTATTTGTCAGCACTAGATACCACAAGAGCACTGAAAGTGTGATTACAGTCTCCTGTAACTAAGCTGACAGAGAAGGTGGTTGTTATCTAGGAAAGAGCAGTGGCTAAGGCAGCTGCAAAATGGTTCAGAAGAACCAAAGATAAACTACAGTGGTGTTCACTTTTATGAGTTGTTTGATAAACACTTCTTGGGAAGACCGCAGGGAGGTTTCACTGCAGAACCACAACATGCAGACTGTGCCAGCATTTAATCTAAGTCAGCCTCATAACTGTTGATGAAAGGTATGATGAATCCGTGTTCTGCTCCGTAATGCTGAACACATGCAAGGAGAAACTGGGATGGGCTGGTAAGACGCAGATAAATTTTTGTGCCAAATTCTGGATGCTGCAAATACTCATGGTGACCAGTTTAGCAGCAGGCACTGAATTTGCATTCAAGAGATCCATACAGGTGGCCTGATATGCAAACATCAGTGTTTTCACAGATCACACACAGGATTTTTTAGTATTTGTGGTCAGTTTCAGAAGAAAAAATAAGTCATACACATATGGCTGGTATAGTGCTAGTGGTGGGGAATAATTATTTCTATGTATACAGAGATTTAAACATCCTTATTCCATCTCAGCTCTGCAGCCCTTTCTAATGCTGATACAAGGATGGGTGATTTTTTGCTGCCTCGGACTCAGGAGCCCCACAGGATGCCTGAAAGCTTCCCCAGATCCTGCAATGTGCTGACTGCCTGATGGAGACGTGAGGTACAAACAGCTCCAAACGGCTTGCATGGGACCTGGGGATGCCCGAAGCATTCAACAGCTCAAAGACTTGTGCCATGTGCACAAAACCGGTAGGTTTTTTCTGTAAGAAGGAAGCTGTCACTTACCAACAATTGTACGTCCATCCCCTCCCAATTTCACTCGGAGAGGGTTGCCTTGGGAATCTTGGAGGTATTTTCCTTCAACATTTAACACCAGCCCTCGGTCAAGATCTACAATCTAAAAGCAGTAGACGGACTCAAGTTTAGCTGACACAGGAGGAGGTGAAATGAAATTTCACAGCAGCAGAACTCCTGGGGAAATTCAGATGCTAAGTGTGATGTTCAGGAATAGCTACAATAACCCACAGACTTTTAAAAGTGAGTCACTAATTGCATGGTAATCAATGAAAAATCACTGCTGAAGAATGCAAATCCCCAGGAGCTGGGCTCCAGAGCTGCACAGAACCATATTCATATCGCTTACTGCAGCTGTCACGTGCAAAGGAGCAACTCCCTTGATTTTCTTCGGCTGTGCAACTCCTAAGGTAGATTCCTGCAATACTGATTTGAGTATGACCCTGAGTCCTTCTGAAGATGGGATTTAAAAGCATGTCTACTAGTGAAAAAAAAAAGGAAAAATTAAACTAGTTAATTTAGATTGAAATGACAGTGAAAACAAAGTACTTAAGATTTTAATTGGGATAGTAGACTGAAGAAAAGCCTCTGTCTCATAAAACAAATCTGTCTGAGAGCTTGGATTGAATTCAAGAGGTAACTGCAGTAAAATCCAGTCCTCATTGCTATTTCAACCCAAAATAGCTGAACTGTATGCTCTTTGAACCTGAGGTAACAGACACTGAGCCACAGAACACAAAAATGCAAAAGGTGTTCAAGTGCTGGAAGGAAACTGGGAAGAGGATGTGAGCAGCAGCTCCAGGTTGGCGAGAGAGACTTACATTTGGTGCTGGGGAAAAGACTGTAGCAGAAGGGACAGTAGATCATGAGATCAGTCTCTGAAGGCCTCCAGGCCACAGATGTTGACATAGATCCTCTTGCTTTATAAGGTGTTCACCCTGCTTGCAGCAATGCCCTCCTCTCATGGCGTAGAGAGAGATGCCCCACAGCCTCCCAAGGACCTTTCTAGCCCACTTTCTGGAATCTATTTAAAGAGCTTTAGGCATGCTTTTGAAAATGCCTCCCTTGAATGTGAAATACCTGATGCACCTTTTCACGTTCCTCTAATGCAAACGGTAAGATCGAAGTGACCATAAAATAAATGTCTTCATGTGTCGTGCAGTGTGTGAGCATCTCTACCGATGATGTATGCACATTTGAAGCATTGTGACACTTACATAGTAACTTTGCATTTTGATACTCTCGCTCACGAGCTTCTCCCTGGAGTGTGAGTGTGGGAGAAGCATTGCTGAATACATCTTTCACAGTAGCTATTCCGGGCAGTCCCCACTCATACGGCACATCAGACAAGTCCTGAGTCACTGGGGAGCTTAAATCCCGCTGACTTTGAGGAAAAAATGATTCACTAAACCTATGGGAGTAATGCTATAGTTGAAAATTCAACCCATCAGCCTTTAAATCAGACTTTTAAAATGTTCCAATAATTAAATGCAGAATTTGCCATCAGATTTCAATGGAACAGTGGAAACTAGATCACTAAGTATAACCTCACTTTACAGATTCATCAACTGAGGGCACTGCTCTCCTCTCTTTTCTTAATGAAAATGTAGGTACAATAAGAGGCTAAAGCATCTTGAATTTGGAGAGAAGGTCACCCTACCCACTTTGTTCCTTGAGGGCCATTGATTACTCTCTGTCCACTTGGTTTTCCATTATTACCAGGTATTATTTTTCCATTTCCATTTCCATTTTTTGTTGTAAGATTAGGTCTGCCATTGTAACCTGAAATAGAGAAGAAAACACAGTATTTTGAAGAAAGCTGTGCATACTATAAAACACATTTTAAAATGCAAAGAAATGCATTTTCTGACCGATCTGGACATAAATGAGAGCAGAAAGAGTCTTCACCCACCACACTTGACAAACCAGGCATTTCATTTCTGGTTAGAGCAACTGCTGTGACACTATCAGATCCCCATGGCTGACACAAGCATCTGAAGTGGTTTCTTCTGAAGAGGTTAAACACTCATGGTTTCTTTCTACCATGTTTATTTGGCCTCTTTATTCCCTCTTGATTTTTTAAGAAAGTAGGGCAACATTTCTAGATGGCACTACTGCTATTAAAATGCTAGTGATCTTCGTAAATATCTGAAGAGCAGGGTGAGGGAAGAAACCATTATTAAACACAACCACTTGTTCAGTCCTACCCTTACCTAAAGCTGTAGTGCAGAACTGAAAGGAGAGGGGGTGGAAATTACCTCCTTTTTTTTTTTCTTAACCTGTAAAAGGAAAGGTTCTCCTTCTTTAGCTGAAAAAACAGTGCTACACAGAGGCACACTCGACTCAGAAGTGGAGAAGCAGTGGCACTGAGCTGCAGGCCCCCCAGCTCAGAAAGGGCAGCAATTTTCACATCCTAGCTCAGAGACTTGCCTCTAAAAAAATATATATGACAATATGCACACATATTAACTGAAAAAAATACATATTAACTGAACACTCCTTGGCTATTACCTTCCCAATTGCATGGTTAGCAGTAAGCTGGTATACAACCTCCATAGAGAAATCTGTTATCCTTTCTCTGTTCTCCATGGTATTATTTAAGGTCCACTCCCACCTTAAAGCTCTGTAAGCTGGTGGGCCTCTACACAATACTGAGTCTGACTAAAGCACAGCAAATACAATAGCTCAGTTGCATGGTCCTCACTGTATAACACTGAGGCCACATTGAACAAAAAAATTGTTAACTACATAGACCATAGAAGGTATTTACAAAAACACTCAGGTCACGCAATACTATTTTGGATGTCCATGCACTGGAGGGAGAAGAGGCATTTCTACCTAGCAAAGTCACTGAGACTGTCTGGGATTCTCCATAGGTGACATGGGGGATCAACAGGTGACAAACCCTGACGTGTAGTGGACCATCTGTTTCCCTACTCAGGGTCAGCAGATATTCTGTCAGAAATCAAGCCTCTAACATTTGGGGTAAATCACAGCCATAATGGTATTAGAGGGCCTGACTGTGACATGAGCAGTCCTCAACAGAAATGTGCAACCCTGAGCTGTCACTTAAAAAACCAGGGAAGTGGCTTAAAAATTCATTAATTTTTAGGACGAGCTTGTCTCGAAGAATGCCTGGACAGCTTGAAGAAACACCTTACTGCCTAGGCATGGGCAAGGTAGCACTATATAAAAGACTTCTAGTAATCCATATGATGAAGAGCAATCTACCTGAGAAGCTGTCATATTCTGAGTACAAATGTGCTTTCAATTAAGTCATTCCTCAATAAGAAACATGGCCATTTTTCCAATTTAGTACCTAACTCTGTCATCTCCTCTGTGAATAATGGGATCCTGTGCAGATCAGACCACATGAGCAAAGGTCTGGGGCACCACATGACACTAATTAGGCAATGTCCTCAAGAACTGGCCTCCCTGAGAATGACCAAAATAAAAAGTAATACATTATACTAAATAACCAAATCTGCACTCTGATGGAGGGCATTCATCTAACTGCTGATCTTTGGAAAAACACAATTCAGTGAGGTTACTACAATAAAGACAAGATACCTTGTCTATAAGGAGGTCTAACAAATTGCCGTTGGGAAGGGTTTCGTAGCCTGGAGTTCAGTAGTCGCTGGCGAGGGGACAAAGTGGAAGAAGGCATTGTTGGAGAAACAGTCTGTGTGGTGGTAGACGCAGAAGAACGTGGCCAGACAAAGCTTGGTTTAGATGGAGTATGCTTGTTAGAGGACTGAGTAATCCGTGATGCTATGGCAGAGCTTCCTGGTGATTCAGGAGAAGATATTTTTAATGTTGAAGCTTTTTCCTTCTCTTCCTCTTCAGAGCTTACTTTGTGAGGTAGAAGAGTGTCCATAGATTTCCTTTTATTGCTAGTAGTGTCATCGTATGTGTTTTTGTTACCTCTAGAAACAGAAGGGGACCACTTTGCAGCCAAAGATGTAGGTTTCTCTTTCGCTTCTTTCTGATCATATTCATTGTAATAATCATCCTCTTCATTAGAAACTGACTGACGAGATTTAGATGAAGAGGAGGAAGGAATTTTTCGAGGAAGTTCAGGCTTGGACATTTTTGACGGCAACAGGCCATATTTTTTCTCTGTTTGGGACGCTGTTCTTGTAGCAACCATTGAGCGGGTAGGTAATGAAGGACGAGCTTGTCTCGAAGAAGCAGATGACAACCTTGGATTATACTGGTTGTCTTTTGCTGTATCACTGGCAGAACTGGAGTCTGGTTGAGTAAGTTTTGGTTTGTAGGAAGGTACCTGAGAACCTGGCTGCTGTTGCTTTGACAGAGATGAACTTGAGCTTCCCTGAGAGAAAGATGCAGGTAATCCCCTAGAAGAGGACACATCTTTAGGAAACACAGAGCGGCTGCTTGCTCTGTCACTGCCTTCCGTTACATCCTCCTCATCATCTTCCTGCAATTCTTCATTACTCTGGGATGGGGCATGAGATGGGAGGCGCCGGCCCCTTGAATGCAGTAAGGAAGGACCCGTTTGTGCCCTCTGCGGAAGTTCTGAGCGGGAGGTCTTCTCCAATGGAAGATGAGAGGGGAACGTCTTTTTAGGCAAAGATACGCTTGGTTTTGATCGAGTAAGGGTTTCTTTTACCTCTCGACTGTCCTGCTCTTCAGACTTAAGTTTGGAAAGAGAAGATTGCAAAAGAGAATGCTTTTCTGCAGCAGCCGTTTGGCTCTGTTGTTCTGCTGAGTCTGAGCGGGGTGACTTTTCACTGTGTGTCTCTCTGAGGTGAGAATCAGAATCGACCTGAGGATTTCTTCTCTTGGAAGAGATTGCTGAAGAAGACTGCCTGGAAGAGGGTAGAGAAGGGAATAAGGGGTTTGCGTCTTGTGACTCCTCCCTATAATTCTTTTCAATATCCTTTCCATCAGATTTGGCACTGCTGGAGGATCGAGAGTGAGGTGAAGCGTGACCAGAAACAGGAGACCTTGATGAGACTGCCACTGCAGCTAATTTCGAATCCTTCCACATGTGAGAACTGGAGCCCAGGGGCAGCCTTGTTTGCTGTGATCTAGAACTGGGCTGTCCTGCTCTGTCCTCTGCTTCTTCACTGTCAAAGTCATTATGGCTATCACGAGCATGGGAATCTGTTGATTTAGAAGAGGGTTGATGTGAATGACCTAAAGAGCCAGACCTACTGTGATGGCTTGGGACAACCTCATGAGAGACAACAGAGTGCCGATTTGATGGCAAAGCCAGGCGACTAGGGTCTGAAGTTTTAGAAGACACTTTCATCAGCACGGGGTCTCGCTTTCCTTCCATATTACCTGCGAGATCATTATTTTTGGCAGGCACAGGATGGGAAGAGGTTTTAGAAGGCACGTTAGAGTTGCTTTGCCTCATATGCTTTGTCTCATTATCTGTGTATTTAGGAACAGATGAGGCAGAAGAGTGTTGTGCTGACGATGGTAACAGTGCCGGTGGCTCATGTTTCTCTGTGCTCGTCTGTCGTGACACCTCTGATGTGTGGGTTCGAACAGGGGTCCTCCCTGAGGCAAGGACAGGGTGGACCGGCCGATTAGGGGACAAGGGTCTAAAAATTCTCCTCTGATCCTGGGCTTTTGGTGGTGTTGTTGGTGCTTCCTGGGAGGAATCCTGATCGTCTGTCACTTCGGTGGACTGGAGATCAGGTTCCAGCTCACCTGTCTTTCTAGAAGGCAACTGAGATTTACTTAGGACCCCTCCTCGAGTCAATATTTTATTCTTATATTCAGAAAGAAGACTCTTTTTATCACTAACATTAGGTGAACGAATTGATGACCGCTTAGAGGAAAGTGGTGGCTGGACTTTTGAAAAAACAGAGGAAGTTTGAGAAGGAGATGAGCCAGCATTCCCAGGTTTTTTAGCCTCTGAATTATCTTGAATATTTGTTTGTTGCTGAGCAACTGAATCCTCATGAGCAGCTGGGGAAAAAAAATAAGTGTTTATTCATAACAACAGAAGAAGCACAAAAAACCGACTAAGAGAAGAAACCAGACAGGTAGCAAGAACCAGACAACTTATGAGAATATGAGACAGTAATTATTTCTGTATTAACCAGCCTGCGTGGAATTACTGTAACTCGGGTAAAACTTAGAGCAATTAAAATCAAACATTTAAAAACAGGGACTGCAACATCGTATCAGTGGAACCAAATCTTCAGCAGAGCTTAGTCATGTTGATAGCATGGTGCTGCGTTATCCCATCTGAGGCTGTGGCCCACATTCTGAGTTAATTCAGCAAATCTTCTGTCCCCAGAACAGCATCTTTTTGACAAGAAGCGAACACAAGGAGTAGTACCTAAGTAACCAGTCTAACTGATTTTCAAAAGTGGGAATTGTCAGGAATAGCACAGCAAAAGACACAAAGCACTTTATCCTTTGGCCTTTGGATAACAAGAGCACATAGTGTTTTCATGCAGGAAACAGAATACGGTATGCATTTATTTAAAGTGTTAAAATGTCCATAGAATGTCCTTTTATATGCTGCAGTAACAGAAACAGTGTTAGGGAAGTAAAACCTCATGGGTTAGATGGAGCACAGAGGAAGCTAAGAAAAGTCAGTAAGAATGAACATAAGTGGGACCAAGGCAAGAACGGGCAGACTACGCAATCAGCGCATGGCTTGGTGCTCACCTGCTGGGATAGCGACGCTGAAGGCTTTAGACTGAGGACCTGGTCCCCTCCTGTTTGCTGCACGAATTTTGAAAATATAGCGCTCCCCGGCCTGCAGACCATCTATTATGGCTGATGTTGTAGCTCCAGAGTAGGTGATGGACTTAGCTCCAAATGGCTTGAGAGCCGGGGCGTATGAAAGAATGTATTCTGAAATGATTTGGCAGACGGTTGGAAGGAGGAAACTGAAAACAGTCCTGTTTCCAGCGGACAGACTGTATGGGTAGGATGAATTAGAATGTGCATTACTAAAATTAATACACTAGCAATGCACGCTGAGTCAACAGCTGGAGTATAAAGACATGAGAGAGAGAGATATATACATATATATGTAGGTAAGTTGAATATTCGTTCATCTTAACAGACAAAACCAAATCACATCAATGACCTAATGACTGAGATAGAATATGTTAGCTATACCTTCCTAAAAATACTGAAGCAACAATGCCCATCAGAGGGAAGAGTCACCAACAGGAGCCAGATGACACCTGTGTATTGCAGAGAAGGTGTGGGGGACATGAGAAACTTACAGCACCAACTACTGTGTGGTTTGGTGTGCTGCACCAGGAGACCTTTTTTTGTGTCTGGACATCAACTAATAAAGGGAAAAAAATGAGTCCTCTGAAAAAATTAACTGCCCTAGACCAGAAATAACAGAGGAAATTTACAAAGAGAAAATGCACTGTAGGCAGAAACATGTATGAACATTGCCAGGAAAATACACACTATCCTACTACTTGTGGAAACCCAGCCTGAAAGACTGCGCAAATGTCAGGTAGTGCGGATTGCTAAAATCAGAATACCTGTGCTGTTATGGCTGATGGACTGCAAGCAGATTTTAGACTTCCCAAGAGAAAGAGAAATTTTGAACTTACTGATTAGCTACCAAGATATTTGCAATCAACAACACATGACCCAGAGAACACTATTCCAAAACGCAACCTGCTTGCAATGGTGGACAACACACAATTGCGTTGCTGACTGTAGCTGTGTCTGCAGCAAATAAGAACATTAAAAATTTTTCTTTCCCCAAGAAATTATTTGGAAGAAAAAAATGGTGTATTCACATTATTATCATTCAAGACATTAGTATTAAAATCTGGTGACATTATTCATTAGTATTAACTACTCTCTTATCTCACATTTCCAACAGAGCCTTGACAGAGCTAGAATTGCATTGTACTTTAAGACCCCAGTCACGCAAAAGCAGCTCTGCCAGTCCACTGTGGTGAAACTCTACCAGCTCCAAAGGCCATATACTCATTCCTCAGCAGTGCTGGTATGCCTGAGGGGCATACACATGAAAACACCAAAGCACTTACTTTAATCTTGGGAACAATATTACTGCAGTTAAATATAAGTGTTTCCAGCTGAGTCTTTGCTTAGAGGGGTTTTAGCTGTAATCTGCAGGCCAGTAGGTAAAATTCATGCCTGGATGATTGAGGTTCTTATTCAGAAAATATACTTCTATCAGGAAATAACAGCACTGCATATTGCCAAATGGTAGCAATAGCACGCCCATCCAACAAAATCAACATCGGACACACTGTGCTTAACTGTAGCTGGGGCCAAACACCACTTCAGAGGGAGCAACGCAATGTCCTGTTGCACCCTGCTCTCACCTTTCAGCACAGGATTACTGTGGTACCTGCGCTCTCTATTAGCTTTCTGTATCAAGAGAAATTTCACCCCTGTAGGAGTAATTGTAGGCATGAAGAGGAGTCTTCCCGTTACACTCCCACGGAGTGCAGGTAAGATCTCATCCACGTGCAGGCTTCCTTTTCTTTTCAATCCTCTGTAAGAGGCATGGGTATTGGACCAAAACAGGATTTTGAAAATAAATTCCAAGGGCTGCCAGTTTTCTCTCTCTCTACACCTAGAAACACAGTAACGCTTGGGGAGTCACAGTGCCATGATGGGAAACCTCTAGAACACGTTTAAAAACAGGAAACTTTTCTTTTTTTCTGAAAATGAGCCCACATTCATTGCATTAAGAACTAAGAGATGCATAGGTCATCAAAATCAAGAAAAAAACCCCATCAATATTTATATACGCAAATGCATTTAATGCTCAGTTGTAAATGAAAATCAATGTTTTAGAAGGCATGGTAAGCTTTGGGTTTGGTGGTTTTTTTTGTTTTAAGATACATGGAAGTTGCTTTAATTGCAGAGGCACTGATGTTACTTCTGACAACTCTCAAATGGCTACTAGAGGACATTTTCTCCCCTTACTTTAATATGTGGTATAGGTATATAAAATGACAGGGTTGAAAAACAAAAGGAAAAAAGACAATGTGCTAGCAAAACAGCTAGAGAGTGCTAATTCAGTGGTTTCATTTAGCCGGTATAAATGTTATTTGTGTCATTTATTTAGCTTAAAAATAAGACCCCTCCTGTAATACTTCATATTCAAGAAAAACAATGATATATTAGACACATGTAAGCGCTCACACTTTGAATATCAGGTATCATTAAAATGATTGCCTTGGATGAATCATCTTCAGATAAGCAGACAAAAATGCACAAAGGGCTACAGACTGCTCAAAATCAGGAGCAGATCTGAAATTTCAGATAGTGTCCCTGCATGACCCTACTTTAAGAAATAATAATTCTTGGACACAACTGCAGCTCTATTGGCAATTGGCAAGACTCCTACTGACTTCAAAGAGGAAGGAATTCCACCACTGCCCCGAAGAACACATATAAAGTAGGTCTTGTATGCAGACACAGTAGACTGCCCTCCAGGATTTTTTAAATCCTGAGATGCTACAGTGCTGATAAGGTACCTTCAGAAACTTGTGTAACTTGAGAACACAATCCCATCAGCCACTGGAGAACTGGAGCAGCCAAAAAATCAGTCTGTTCATTTTCAGAGGGAAAAAGGGAAAAATAAATCCCAGAAAGCTTTTTTCCAAAATGCTATGCAAGTAAATAGCCACTGACAAATTAGCTTTATGACCAAGTACGATAATGCTATAGTACACAAGGCTATTTGTGCTTGCTTCTTAAGCTGAGGGTTTCCTTCCACGATAAACTAGATAAAACACAACATAAACCCACTCACTTTCTTTGCAACTACCCAACTTTTCCTTCTTGGCCTAACTGTTACAAATCCTGTGGGAAACTTCCTTCTTGAGCTCCGTTTTGACCTGCTTATTGATGGAAGAAGAGGTATGTGTGCATGCATGACACGCCAGGAAGCTCTGTGACATCCCAGGCACACGGTGAGGATGGCTTCCCAGCGGCGGTGCGGAGATGCTGGGCTGTAAACAAGAAAATCTTGCTTGGGTATAAGCCATTAACTAATGAAAAACTCCTGGCACAGTCAGCAGTTCCAGCTTGCTGCGGAGCGGCAGTCTGGCTTCAAGAAGACCAGCTCCTTGAGGGGGTTAAAAACTGGCAGTGATGACCTACCTTTGACTTTTCCTTCACTCTCTGGGAGAGCATCCCAGGATGCTGCAACAGAGGTCGGTTTGCCCTTTAATGGCCAAACATCCAAATTTTCAGGTGCGCTGGCAGGAGCTGTGAAAACAGCCATATGCAGAAGAGGCAACTAAGAAAAGCTGACCTACACAGCACACACTTTTTGCTCCTTCTCACTGCAGAAATTCCTATATGGCCATTTCAAAGATAAATGTGAAGAGCACACATGGCTCAGGTCCATGCATGCCTGTATTACACCTCTGTATCACACTCCTGTCCTGGAATTTTATTCCGTACTTTTAGGAACGGGCTGCCTGCATGAGGCTGCTACTGTGGCTTAGCTGGAACGACGTGGTAATTCAATTGTTATGGACCACTTCGCTGTACCAAAGGTGCGCCATGGCTTCTCCGTGGTGGAGGCAGGCTTTAAATTTGTTACACACAGAGAGGCACAGTAGACAGGCTGCTCCTCCCAAAGGAAGGGGCAAATCCAGCTGCAGAGGTCCAAGCTGCTGAGCTGTCCCCCAGAGATACCCAAACCTTCTCCCCCTGTTCTTGTTCTGCTGCAAGACCAGCCCTGATGTGCTCTCCAGGGCACTGCTGCAGGGACACAGGCAGCAGGACAGGGGGTTTTCCCAGGTTCCCAATCCTCTGCTACCCCAGGCAAGCACTTAGTCTGGCTTTCCCTCAAGTCAGCCATATTTCACAGCTTAAATACTAAAAGTTGCATCACCCCAAGGACCTTTTTAATACATACCTGCCTCGGGAGTCCGTTGGTAAACAGACACGCTCCATTTGCCTTCCTTTTCTCCCTCCAAGATCTGGACGGCAAACTCGTACATGGTGTCCGGCAGCAGGTTCTCCACTAGTGCCCGCCGGTTGGACACCTGCTTGTAATCCCACCTTGCCGACTCCCCCTTTTCCCGGTAGCGAACGTTGTATTGCCTGGGGCCAGAAATGCATGAAAAAGAAATAATTAGATGATAACTGCTTCCACAAGGAAACTGAGAACATTTAAAATTACCACTTCTCCTGCTGTGCCCCTCAGGGTGTTTCAGCACCGGGTTGCACACCGCTGTTCCCAGGCTGAGCACCACAGTCCACTGCTTTCAGACTTTTGGCATATTTCAACCCATTTCTCTGTTTATTTTGGTCTCCAACTGCTGCGGCATGCTGCTGCAAGCCAAGCTCTCCCACCCACGGGAGACCCTGACCTGCTCAGCCTCAGCTGCACAGGGTTTCTGGAGGGTCAGTGGATGCAGGTGGCATTGATGGGCACCTTTCACGTTGTAGTGATGCTTCCTTCCCCCGTGGAATGGTCATCTCAAAGCAAAAATATCCCAGGTTGGTGTGACAACATTTCAGAAGGGAGCTAAATGCCTACAGATCCCTAAATATTAGAGATCAGGGCACAGGGAGCAAGGAGAGTACATGACCCCACATCCACCCACGGCATGTTTCTAACAGCTTCTCTGAAGCATCCCCTACCAGCCACTGTCATAGGTAGGGATATGCAAATTCCTAGGCCCTAGGCTAAATTATTCTCATAACCAACTGTAATTAAATCAACGGAAAAGCAATCAGCAGTGCGTTGGCAGCAGTTTGCCTGCAGTATGCATTCAGAAAAGAAAACACAGAGCTAACTACCTATTTGCTGCAACCTTCTGTTTCTCATACAGTGGGTCTGTCCAAGCAACGAGCACAGACTGAGAGGACATAACTCGAACAGTTATGTCTTGTGCCACCTCCACCTCTTCCTCCTCTGAAATGGCAAAACAAAATAGCGTAACAATAGCAACACTGGAGCTCTCACAAAAAACAGTTACTGTCTTCAACTGACATTATAATATGCACACAGCACAGATGAATAACAAATACAGCAGTAATGGGAAACCAAGCACATTCATTACTGATGGTACCCCAAGGAAACATAATTTCTTCTGTTAGTTGTCTGCTTACAAGACCAAAATACTCATATATTCTACAGTCCTTCAATATTCTATCAGTCCCCAAACTGTTACATACAGCGAATGTCTTAGTAACATACTGATATTCATTGTCTCTGGCAAACTCACTGCTAGAGCTGCCTGGAGAGCAGAAGTTTTGCCTTATGAAAAATCTTGAGATCCTAAAATTCAGTTTCATTTTGAAGGGCAATAAAACCAGGGACTGTCACAAATTCTTCACAAGGCAGAATTTCTGCGTATTTTACACATTTGAGTGATTCAAACAGGTTGTTTGAATCCAGCTTTTTTTTTTTTATGGTATATAAGGCAAAAATATAAAAAAATTGAAAGAAAAAAAATACTTGAAGTGGACCGTTTTGACGTATCAGTATATCCTTTGCAAATAACTTAGAAATCACAAAGGTATCTCATTACGTTCAGATGTCTCTGTGAATTGACAGCAGACATGAAAGAAACATACCTGTGACTTTCCTTTTAGTTAAAGATGACCTATAGACAGGTTGGCTCCGTCCTTGGGAGCTCCTTGATGGCAGTGAAACCACATGAACTGACTCAGAGGCTGCACATGTGGGGAAAAAACAGAGGCTTTCCTGTAACCTTTTTCATCACAGAAAATTAAATCGGTCTTTTCAGACAGAACCCTGGTTTATTCTTTCAAAAGGAGAAGCTTTCTTGAAAGGCAGTTTATTTAGATTCGCTGCATTTATGTGAAAGGTTTCAATATGCATGTAGCAAGAACAGTAAAGCTGGTATTTTAGAAGCAGGAAAGCAAATTATTAACACAAAAAGACCATTACAGGTGTCCTATATTCTAGGACTGAGTTCCTCTCCTGATAATTTGATTATTTCAACATTTGTTCTCCCTCTTTAAAAAAATGTAGCATAAAAGTAATGAAAACAAGAAGTAGATGCTCCAAACAGTGTTAAACAGTATTTCTCATCAAGATTAAGTTCGTTACTGAATTCCTACTGAGTCCACAACAAGATTTCCCTTGACTTCTGTACTGCCCGGACAGGTTCTCAACCTGCAGAGCAGTGGTACCTGCTGGGCATCAAATAAACAGGAGGGCATCCTCCACATGTACGTGTCTCAACCCTGCCACCTTCACACAGATGCCAGAATAGCCTCTCCAAGAGCGGTGCACAGAAAGATGAAAAAGTGAATACTAGAGAAGGGATGAGAAATAAGTATGAGATTCATGTTAGGAAAAGGCAGAATAACTGTTCAAGGTGACTGAGGAGTTCTCTCTTTGGAGAAACAGAGATAAAGATGTGCTTTTTATACAAAACCCATGAAGCAGAAGAAGACATAGACATTTACATGGCAAAGCCAGGAATTCTGGCAGCCACATGTGATTTTGGAATCATCACCCATTTTGTAACCCAAGACCAGACCATCTGTGGGATGGGCTTCCAGCCTACCAGAGAGATTTTGAGAGCAAGAAGCCTAACCTTGAGCAAACACACCCAAACAGCAAACAGCAGCTGAAGCCCGCAGGAGAAGAATCAAAGTAAGGCTCCTGAGTACAAGACTTGGGCAAGGGGAGCTCAGGCAGCAGGACAGAGACAGGTCAGCCATGACACAGGCAAGAGGCACAAATAGCGCAGAGGGAAACGCTCAGCCTCTGGGGAAATAAAACTGTTGCAAACACCACTGCTACTGTTAGATGGGAAATCCTTTAAATCAGGTGATCTAGGGCATGGGTACAAACCATCACAGCACGGCAGGACAGGGAGCATAGAAGAGGCAAACCTGACAGTCTCAGGAGCCTTCAGGGACCATGACCTCATGAAGGAAGTGGAGAAGACATGGGCACATGAGTGTACACTCTAGTACAGAGTCTGTGAAACAGTTTTAATGGTAAGCGTGGATACATTTAATTAAAGCATTAACTTTTTCTCCACTGGCCTGAACTACTGTAGGGGCACAAGGTGTAAGAAGACAAGGAACAATGGATTTAAGAGCGGCCCCACCACATGCAAGGAGAATCTGAGCCAAGGCTCTCCTCCCCAGCCCTTCCCCCTGCTATTAATATGAATAACTCGCACATGGTGTCTCTTCAACACAGCATCAAGGCCTGCTGCACTTTCTACCTTGGTCATTGTATTTTTCTGTTAAGAACATGTTACAGAATGCAATTATAAGCGAGCATTTTCATTTAAAGGAAGAAGTCGTTTTAATGGCTACAACAACACGTGACCTGTGATCACCTAGCAGCCCCAGGGATTACTGAAGTGTGCTAGCTCAGCTAGATACTGTCAGGGAAATCTGACTCACCGAGTTTTCTTGCTTCCTGGTTTTGTCGCTCTTGCAGCAGTGGAGCATAGCTCATCCTTCGGCTGCTCTCTCCATACCCACGGAGGTAACCTTGGGATCTGCTGCGTGGACCCCTGAAGCCTGCTCCATAAGGTGGCTTCCACCGAAAAGATAACTTGCCATCTGGAGACTGGGCGCGCACTCTCAGAGGTCTGTTTGGCATATCCTTCTCTTCAAAAAATAAGCACACACACACACAAAATCCATCACAGTTACTATGAAGCATGTGACGTATAGCAGCCCACATATGTCTGTTGCAAGCACAGCTATTAAGTTACATCAGAATAAAGGGCATAATTTTATAGTTTTTTTAAATTTTGCTATAAAGCCCAGTTGCAGTAACATCACATTTTCCTAGAAGGATGTAAAATACTCAATAGCATCTTTTCGCAGGCTCCTCAGACAGACTGTGCAAGCCACTGAAAGAGAAAACATGCTGTAATACAAGGACTCCTGCCAGAAACAGGGGATGTCTGGTAGCTTTCCTGTTTGATCTTTTCCTTGTTCAGAAAAATCCCCTTTCTTTTAGAAAGTAATCCACTTTAAAAGCAGGTTCTCTTCTCCTAAACTCATCACTAATGGTTCTGCTCTTGGACAGCCTCGTATTTAACAGGTCTGTTCTGCACATGCTTCAACTCTTGACTTCCCAAACTCCCATTATACGATCCCTTGAGCATCCAGTGCTGTAACAGGTACCGTATGCAAGTCATTTATTTTTACATTTGCTGGGAAGTTAGCAGTGCTCTTGAAGAAGTGACACTGATGCAAGGATTACTCAAGCAACCAGTCTGGTTGCTCTGAACAGCATCCAGTTTTCGTGACATTCTCCATTGCACATGACCTGCTCCATGCTACTGCACAGGCTGCAAGCGGAGCAGGCGGCAGGAAGAACACCGCTGGCAGCACCAGCCAGGACTGAGATCTCCCACACTTGTAGCGATTTTTTGCCTCTCATCTTTCACATTTCGGACTCAAAGACGATCTCTCTCAGTCTCTTCTAGCAATGCCATTCCACCAAGCATGAGGTTGAGTGACCCCACGTATAACTGAGGTTACATGCTGTATTTGAACCCTCTGACTCGCTGGTTGAGCCAGTCATTGCAATCACAGCAATATCAAGAGAACAAGAGGCTGGGACAGCAAGAGCTGCCAGAGACCTGGCCAGACAACAAAACACAATGCACCAAAGTACCCTCTGTCACACCAATGGTGAGATCCTCTTTCCAGCACCAGTTCAGGAGCTCCTATTTATTCATGACAGCACTTAAATATGTTATTTTAAGTATGTATTGATGTCTGCATGTCCCTATATACCAAAAGCAGGTCCTTTTCCAGTATTTCTGCTCAGTGACACTTTCTATAACCAAACTGCTCACTGGTCTTGATCTGCTGACAAAGTTCCATCTTCTTACAGACTCCCAACAACTGTCTTCTATTCAACTACCCTTTGGAAGGGATCATAGCGACTCTCAAAGCTGTTTGCAGAGGGTCTCTTGAAATCCCTGTGAGAAATGCAAGGTTTCAGTGCTGATGAGGCGCGTAACATATGCAGAGAACCACACACTCCAGGGAACTCTGCTTTTCTACTGACACACTGGGCAGCAGCTCAGCATGGTAAACCTTGCCTTTTTATTTTGCCTACAGGGAGACGGATTATCAGTTTGAACACATGGACTTCAGCAGCTTCTCGCTTCTAGCTGCTCCTCACCACCCCAGAAAAACAAAGCAGCTATAAACCAGATTAATCAGCCAATTAACCTGGTTTTACAGGCACTTTGTGTTGCCAGAGCAGTATACTAGCTCAATCACAGCAGTGGATCTGGTCGTAGGTGTTTAACAAACACTAAATGCCTTTTGCTATACAATAAATACGGTTACCTTCATGAGGCTCCCTGACCACTTTTCAAGGAACGTTCTCAGTCATGCACTCTATTAAAAAAAACCCCACCTGCTCCCCCACTGTTTCTTTTTCTTGCTCTCCTGAGCAGTTGCTCAACACAGATTTCAAAAGCCTCTTAGTCACTGACATGTAGGCAGCCTTTCTTCATGCCACCACCATGAATAACTGGAAGAGAGCAAAATTCAAGTTGGAAGGGACCCCTTAGCCCCTATTCTCAACCTCCTGCTCAAAAACAAACTATCTCCAACACTGCATGAGGTCAGCTCTGGTTTTCTCTAGCTCAGTCTTCAAAACCTCCCAGGATGGAAAGGGCACAGGCTCCCTGTGGACCTGTTCCAGTGCTGCACCAGTTGCCTCGGGTGAAAGCTTTTCCTAATGTCCAAACCAAATGTCCCAACCAGCAAATTGTGGCTGCTGCACAGCGTTACATGTGGCCTGCTACCACCAAGAAGTGGCTTCCTTGCAGCCCTCAATCAAGTAGCAGTTGGTTGCTGTTGCATATCCCCCTACCCTCCTCTTTGCCACAATGGACTAGCCCTGCTCCCACCGCCTCTCCTTGTAGCCCACATGCCGTAGGCATCCACCGCCTTCCCAGGTCTCAACATCTCTCCTGAGCAGCCCAGCCCTGGCTGAAAGGGAGTAACACCTCCCCTTGACCAGCCACGCTCCCTCGGGCACCTGCAGCTTGCCGGGCTGCGGAGCGAGCACACCGTTTGGGTTTCCTCTCAGTGGCCCTGTGTGTCACTGAGCGCGGAGAGCCCGCTGGCCAAGGCTGGCCACTGTAGCCCACCAGCTCCGCTGCCCCAGTCAGAGCCACAGCTTCCAACTGGAATTACAACAGAGAGTTGTAAGGGACCCAGCATACAAAAGGAACCAGGCCAGCAAAAAAGCCATATGGAAAGTACTCAACTTAAAACAAATGTGCCTTTAGGCAAAGAGAAGTTAGTTTATTGACCCTAATGCTGCATGCAGGTGATCAGCTGAGCTTTAAAAGAAGGGCTTTCTAAGGCTTCAATTCCTTTCCCTACGGTAGCACCACACTGTACTCCCCATTGTTCCCATGTCACTATTTAGCTCCAGTTTCTGTTTATCCTTGTCACACGTTTACCAGCACGAATCTGAAGGCATCCAGGATGGTGCTGTCAGGGAATGGTTTAAATGGCTTTGGTGGTAAATGCTGACCCATCAAACCCAGTATTTTTGTGTGGAGTATGTGTCAGGCTTGACAAGAAAGGCATTTCTCATTAAAATTAAAGAGTAGCAGAAGGAACTTGCCCAACCCACGGTAGCCCACAGACCAGGAGCCATCAGGGATAAGGCTGAAGGCCCTGACCTCAATCACACATAGGAAGAAGGTGAAGCTGGGCTCAAACCACCTTGTAGGAGCACACGTGGGGCTGCTGTCCCATAGGGCTCAGGCACACCATAGGACCAACGTTCCTTCCCGGTCAGGACATTTCCCACTCTCACGGGACAGCAAGTCACTACCTCCTGCTGTCAAAGCCCCTGCACCTGACCACCCTCCTGCCCTGGTCTCCTCCTCTCCACTTGGCTCCATGAAATAGCTTGGATTTCCACAGGGAGGATAACCCTGGGACTGCAGACTCTGAGAAAAGCTCACTGTGTCCTAAAGAGCAAAGTTTGGTCCTGCTGGCCAGGCTCATTCTTCTTCAAAAAACCCCGAAAACAAAAAAGCGAACAAAACAAAACACAGAACAAAAACATTGTCCTAAACAAGATACAGGCGAGAGGAGGAAGAAATTAATCCAGTGCATCATTTAAGCCATTTGGTTCCCGAAGTAGCCCCTTCCTCTGAGGACACTGAACTTCCCAGGAGCAACAGTCTTGAATAGCTCACTCCTAATGAAAAAGCAGCTAGATGATGCTGTCACTGCAGGTCAAACACTTCAAAGACACATCCCATGACCTTCCTGCACCACTAGGATCCCATTCATTGCTCATCTAGGTGCTGGATGTGAACCTGGAGATGGCAAGATCTGAACCTGCTCAAGAGACTATGCAGTGGACTTTTCTGCCATGCTAGGCTAGAGAAAGCAAAACCTTTTGAAAAAACAAAGCATTATTTCAATCGTAGGCCAAGAGAGACAAGAACAGGTCCAAGAAAAGGGACGTGGAGAGGAGAAGCTGGAACAGGGGAGATAAAAGTCAGCAGTTATTTTTAGATATAAAAATATATATATTTAGTTATAGTTATAACAACACAGTTATTTCACTAACTACTATAATAATATTAAAGGTGACACAGAAATAGGAACATGCACAGCAACCTGATGCAGACAGGGAAGAAATGTAGTGCTGAAACTGAGGAAAGGGTAAGAGTGAAGTAGCCTGGGTGGAAATGAGGGAAGGACTAGACAGAGCTGTAGCCACTGGATGCTGTGCTTCAACCACTTTCAACAAGACGTTGCACAAATAGTCCAGCCTCCTCCAAACAGGTCAATGTGACAATGAAAATTGCCTCACTTAAGCACAGATATCTACCAGGTTTACAAGTACACCAGTCTCAGCAAGTGGTACAGAGACCTGTACATAAAACATCATTCTCCCAGAGGGAGAAAAGACACATCGGATTCCACCTAGGAGTTTGCACTCCCCGTGATGCAGGAAGTGGTAGATTTACCAACAGGGGGCCCAAGCGCAAAGAGAAACCCCAATATATTGCTCTCAACTGGGCATAACACATCTCCATGTCACAGGATGGATTCATTGCACTGCAGCTCACTCCCAGCATCAATACCAGCTCCATCCAGGCCAGCTGAGTCCAACCCACGTAAATGGGCATCCAGAAATGCCCCAGGACGCCAGTTACTTTTATGGCCTCTGAGTAGCGGGGAACATTTCCACCACTTCCCTGGGTTGCAGCCTGATCCTGCGAGGCATCTCTCCCTGCCTTTTGCAGTGGTCTAAACTTGGGCAGGTTGCCTGAATCCTCAGTAGAAGATGGCCCTAACAGGTCCTAAGACAAGTGTTTGGATCAGCATGAAAGCTGCACAGCTGACAGCTACTGCAGCATCTGTGGTTTCTCCTGTCAGAGACAGCAGATATGACCTTTATGAAAGCATACAGGACTGCAGCTCTCTGTTCCCCATTTAACACCTACTCTAGCACACCAGGAACTCAACTGGATTTCAGCAAACTCTGGATGAGGTCCCAAATCAGTAGCAATGAAAAAGCTAAGTCTTCAGATGCGTTCACCCCCAACCCCTTTTTTTTTCTACTAAATTTTGGGAACAGCTACCAAGTGCTTGATTGAACTAAAGGTTGATTCTTCTCCATCTCCCCACTATTTGTCCGTGTAAATATCACTAAGGGCTTTTTCACTTTTGGTTCCAAAACTGATTTAACAGTTTTCTGGACCTCCACTCTGGCCAAACTAAATCAACTGGTAAACAAAACATCTTCAGACCTCATCTAAAGAGCTACCTGCAATTAAAATAAAATCAAATCCTTCTCCATGTTCTGGAAAAAGAGAAAAAGCCACTCCCTTGTGCTCTCTTCAGTGTAGAAATCCAACATTATCTACAGCTGCAGGAATTTGTGTATAGTATCTTGGCCCCAAAAACGCAGGGCTGATTAAACCCTCGGTATTGACTTTTTGCAGTTGAAATGTCCACTAGTATTGCCAAAGTTTCTGTGCGTGTCAGGACTGTGGGAGAACATTTTACAAATGATGTAAGCCCGGAGCATGAGGTCTAAGCTGAGGGTAAAACATCCTCTAAACAACCACACAAGGAGGCAGCTTGCACTTGCCAAATCACACAGGTTGTTCAGAGGGTCTCATCAATTATCTAGCAAAGGAAAACAAAATAGCTCCAGAAGAAAAGGGAAGTACTGACCCCTAGTAATCAATCTATAACTGTGGGGAAAAATATCCCAAGCAACTCAAACCTATTAAGATACAAGTGCAAAAAAAGTAGTTGAAATACAAGGTCACAAAAATCAGGCACTTTAACTTATTGACACAAATCTAGGTAGGTACAAAATGTTTGCTTTTGCCTTCCCTAGTTAGCAAAAACTTTTTTGCTTTTTCCTTCTATGTGCCATTACTTCAGGAGTGGAAAACCGGACCTATAAAATGCATTCTACTGCAGAGAAGACACATATTTGGCACAGTCATATAGTCTATAAACATCTACCAACCTCTCTTTTCACTTCAGGCAGAAGTTCGGGAAGCTAAGCACGGTGATCCAGCCATGGGCAAAGTAACAGCTTGAAGAGAGAAGTTGTAACTACTTAGCGGTAACAAACTCATCAGAAAGTGATCAAATGCCTTCATTAGAAAAGGCTAAAAATGCCAGCTGGCAAATGAAATCTGTCATGGGCAACTTGACCAAAAATCATTAGTCTACACTGCAACAGCAAACTGGTGGGATTTTTTGCTTATTTTGTTTCAGGGGCTGGGAGGAGGAGGGAGGAATTTTAGGGCTTTATTTTTATTTTTATTTTAAAAATTATGTTCAAAGATCAAATGAAACTGATTGACCCTAAATCCTGGATTTGAGACTGTTGCTCCTTTACCAGACAAAGCAATATGGAAGATTAAATAAAATGTGCCAGACTGCTCAGTTCATTCACTCTCATCAAAGAGTAGATCCTTAAGTCTTAAGAAGCCTTTAACTGCTCCCTAAACACAACCAATTGTCCTCTGAGATAACAACCTTGCACCACTGCTGATCTGCAACAGCAACCTGGTTTCAGAGCTGAGCAACTCAATTTACAAACACTCAGCAGCTTCCCTCCCAAAACCCTCCACCAGGGCTAGAAAAGTAGCTCAGCCAGCTGTGGTTTCCAGATCTCCAAGCTATTTCTTTGAGATATAACACTCCTGTATACCATGCACTCTCAGAAGTGTCTGAGCCCTTCCACCGTGGAGGTATCGGCTGTACTTGTAGCAAAAAAAATGATAGTGAATAAGCGAGCAGAAAAAGAGAGATACTACATTTTGATTCTTCAGCTGGCAGCTCTAAAATCAACTCCATTTCTGAGGTAAGACCCTTTGTAAAACACCCACACTGCTAAAACCTATTGTGTTGGCCTCTCCCAAATGCACCTGCTTGAGTGGTGACGCTCAAGATGATAGCACACGTGGCAAATACATCCTAGGGCACCTCTACAATTGCCCTTGTTCGGCAACTTGTGAAACGAAGACAGGCATCTGCCCAGGGGTGCAGAAAAGACTGAGGGACACCAGCCCCGCAGCAGCACCAGGGAAGCCAGGGGAAAGCCCCCTGCTCAGGTGGCAGTGTTCACACACCAAGGACCATGGCCAGCCCTTTGCCAGGAAAAAGAGCTTAGTGATTTCAAAAATACTTTGCAACATGATCATCCATCCCTTCTTCACGCCTGCAATAGGTGTTGTTTTCACGTGGTGCTCCACAGTCTTCCAGCAGGTGAATCACTTTGTGTATTGGCTTTTAATTGGGACAATTCCGATACACCATTTTACTTTTTCACCCGATTTGAAATAAATTATGAAACAGAGTGTACCTGAAAAAGGAGAAAACAGAGCTTTACTAGCGGAGCCAAGTGTCTAAAGCTCTGTAGTCCTTTGTGCAACTCAAGGCTTTCAATCCAGTTATTATTCATGAACAGCAAAAGCAAAACAGCATTTTATCATCACTGAGAAGCAGAAGGGAAAGAGAACATGCCATCTTTCTCATCCAACAGTCCACACAGAGGTGGCTGCTTTGCTCTTTGCCTTTACGTAGTCTCACTGTTACCTATTCCCATACAGCTATCCTGAAGCCACATCAGCAGGAAAGTAAAGAATAAAGAGGACAGACAAAATATCACAGGAAGATACTTGTTTTCCACCCAAAAACTAATGCACCGTGTCACTTTGGCAAAGTATTGCTGGATTTTTTGTTGGGGTTTTGTTTGGTCTTTTTTTAAGTTGATGGTTTGATCCAAGCTCCGTTGAGAAAATGGGAGCAATTCCACCAGCTTCAGTGAGGGTTGGATCGAAGCCATCCTGAGAAGAGTTCACTCTGCAAAGATATTTCCTGTAGTCGGTGAGCCAGCTCAAACAGTGCTGATGTGGCCCTCTAAATCGAGATGTGCTGACTGCTCTAACTCCAGAAGACTCTGGGCTCGATGATTTACTTCAGACCAGCTGTGGCACAGAGCACAGCACTAAGTCTAATGGGGCTCTTTGCAGCATTGCAGCAGTTAACACATGTAAAAGCACAAGTATACGATCAGAGAAAGTAGGACTGAATGGGAGAACAAATCCAGCCACAGGCTTACTGGGTTGGTAGGTCCCCTAGCGTTTTAAAATGCACCGTCAACCTTGTCCCTGAGTGGGCAGCTATACTTTTTTTAATGCCACTAATTTATACACTCAGTATCAGATCTCCTTCTGGATATAAGCCAATCAGTTAAAGCAGTGGAGACAAGCGACACATAAATCCTTTGTTTCTCGCAGGAAAACAATTATGCTCAGCACATTTCCACACACTCCTGCTTGGCACAGAAAATGGGGACTGGAACGCTTTAGTTCCTGCAAAGCACAATGGAAAGTGTGCCATAATTCACCGGGCTCCAGCCAGGAGTTTTGGGCAGAGGACCAGTATCCAATGGTAATGCCTGATTTAAGCAAAGCGATTCATTATACATCTGTAGAGGAGTTACCTGGCATCCGGAGGACATTCTTTAAATTGACAGCGTTAACAGAAGTTTCCAGTGCTCCCTTTGAACAGTTGTCTGAATGCTAAGTACAGTAGGACTAGGGCATTTTCCAAACTCAACAATGTTTTTCTACATGTTTAATGCATCTATTATGATTAAGAACAACCGACAGTGAGTTACTGAAGGCTTCACGTTCTCCTGCTGACATCCGTGCACAGGTTTCCTTCGGCGTCAGCGCCCTTTGAAGGAAGCCCACCGGGCCTGGGCTGCCCTCCTCTCTCATGCCCGCTGCCTTTGGACATGTCCTGTCCAGGCTTCTCCAGTGACCAAACCACTGTGGTGGTAAAAACCCCCAGCAACCCCAAATGGGCTGTGAAAGCACACTGCAGCTGTGGCACTGGTCTGCAAGTGGCCATCAGGGGTGTTGTCCGACACCTGCGTCTTCACTAAGCTGGAAGAAAAGTGGTACTGGCGAGACGTCACCTTTGGGGTCTTTTTGAGGGGACAGAGAAGGCAAAACCAGCTGGCAAAGGTGCAGGCATGCCCTGACTGTGGCCAGCCTCACCACTGCGCTGAACCATGAGATTAAGAAGCACTTATGCCACAGGGGCGGGAGGGCAAAAGGGCCACAACCAGTTTATTTCAAAATACTTTCCATTGCAGACCCCCTTCTTACACCCCAACCGCTGTCATTACCTCCATTCATCCATCCCATGCATGGCAGAGCAATCATGTTCAAAGCCAAAACTAGTCTGGGTCCTCCTCTGCAAGCTTCACACCTCCATTGTCAAATACATGTCCTAAAATTAGATGTTTTCCTAATGGCTCGACATTACTAAGCTTGGAGGACAAGGCAGAAGACCTGCACACGGTACGGCTCTGTGGAACACCATGGCATCTGTATGGACAACAGCTTCGTCCCTGCCTTTCCTGATGAATACAAAGCAACAGACGCACATACTTTTACTATGATAGCATCTAACAGCAAAAATCATTCCAAATACTATTCCAGACCATGAAAAAGAGCCTGGTAGCTGGTCCATAAATCATAATAACAATTCAGCATTTACCCTCAACTGACTTTTTACTCAACTAACTGATTACATGAACAGGCTTCTGCAAGCTCCACTGCAGAAATGGCATTCCCTCTAATGCAGGCGGAGGACTCCATGTTCCCAGCTCCTCTGGGAAAGACTTCAGCACTGCTGTGGGGACAAGACTGCAACTTTAAGTTGGAGCTTCCTGAATTTCTATTGTTTAAGGCTTTTAACACTAATATTTGTGCAAAATAAGATATATTTATAATAATAAAGACATTCTAGTTATATGTATGTGCTCGCAGGCTTAACATTTCCCTATGGTTACATATACATGGATATAAAACACAGATATATGACTCACAGATGAAATTGAGAACACTGGAAAAATCATAAAAAGATACCACAAAAGTAAACATGAAATGGAGAATATCATGCAAAGCAGTAGTATTCAAGACAAGGATCTGGTGGTTGTAGTTGCTTGCAGATTAACCAAAATAACAGTGTGATGTCATCCAAAAAAAAATCAACATAATTCTGGCTGGATCGTGTGGAGATTATTCTACATTTCTGTGCAGTGAAAACTCACTGCTCTAAGAACTGTGTCCCATAGCCAGTCACTGCTTTAAGAAAGATACAGGCCCACTAAGGAAAAGTTAAGAGGACAGTTACAAACATGGTAGGAGATCTAGAAAACATGACCACAGAGCAAGAAGAAAGGAGAAACATCACAGCACTCAGGGACTGATGCACTATGGGCTGTCTCTAAAAAGGTTAATGCCAAATGGATGCTGGAGCTCCCAGGACAAGCATTGGCAAAACCTTTGCAAAGGGCACTTCCTGTTGAACCCACATATTTTCTGAGCAGTTACCACCAGTCTTCTACTTTCTACAACACACCTTGTTCCTTAGATCTCCTAGACAACGCAATGTATTCAGGAAGTTACAAAAATATCTTTCCTCTTCAACTCCTCGTGTTTTGATTCCATATTATCTACTGACAATAAGTTCCACAGATACACTATGGGTTGTATAAAATCCTAGGTCTTCTCATGGGTTCCAAAAATACAGTTTTCCACTGGTCTTCTCCCCTGTGTTGTACAGGGGGAGTTAAATACAAATTATTTAGTTATGCCCTTTACCATATCTTCTACTGGTGACTTCTAAGCCTCTTCATTTCTTTCCTTGGCAATTTTTTGGGAGATTTGCCCTTTTTCCTCTGGAATTTTTCTGCTTAAAGATTATAGCTTTCTGGGCTTACCGGAAATGGTCTGTATCTCAAGCTGAACATGACTGTCTCATGATTAACTACTAGCACCTCTCTCAGCTAGCAGAACCAAGTTGGATCCCAAGGGACAGGCACAGAAGGTAGCAGATTTTTCATCCTATGCCCTACAGGGACCTGAAACTGACCGCTAGACGGTGACAGAGAAGTCACTCCTTTCCACTGATTTATTGGCTTTGTCTGTCTCTTCTCCCTTAAGACTGTGCCCTTGGTATCTTGCTCCCAATCATAATGCTGCTCACCTAATTCTGCTAGTATGTTTGTACAGCCAAAAATTTTAAACTGCAAGAAGAAACCAGTGACTGTGTTGCCCATCAGGCAGGTACAGGCACTACAAAGAACACCAGCATCGCAAGAATGAAGTGCGCAGTCACCGCAACTACACCAGAGACGACAGGCATCTGCTTTGCACACTCTTTGGCAAGACGTCCTCCTGTTGTCAGTTGCCATGAGGACAGAGCTGCCCTCTAAACCTGCTGCCATGTAGGTCTGACTAGTTGCCTTGAACTGTCATCGTAGGAGATGGAAAAGCTTCAGTGTGGCCATCCAAACCATACACCTTGGGAAGAGTTTGTCAGCCATGACTCCCAGACAAAAACAACGATGTACCAAGCACAGAAACACAGGGATGGATTAAAGCCCACCACTAGTTATATGCAGAACAGCAACTACAAAAGGCATTGATAATGTTCACACACAGCCAGTGACAACAGGGTAACAAAAATGACAGTCAGCAGGGGAGAACTGAGACTCAATATGTTGTGCTTTGCTGCATGCCTAAACTAAGCAACAAAAAATTCATGGAAACAGTTCCTCCAACTGGGCCCAGAGCAGTAACAGCAAGAGCCATCCATTCTGAGCCATACATCTCCCAGATTCACTGCTGTTATAATTTTAAAAAAGGAAAGCTTCTTTTGTCAATCTTTCCCTTTCCACACTCTTCTCATGAGATGCTACAGAGAGCTACGCCTTAAGAAAAGCCCCTTTGATTTCTTTTACATAATTGTGTCACTACAGGATGCATTTTTCATTTATGACCATCACTTTGAGACTGACATTTGTCTCGTGAGCACTTAAAAATATCCCTCACCATATGCATTTGAGTTCTTTGATTCAAGACTTCATGCACTCTTTGGTGCACTCCCAGCCGAAATCTTGACAGCACCCACTATCTCCAGCTTATTTTGAAACGTACTCTGGAGGGAGACAGAGGGTCAGCAAGTCATTGCTTCTTCAGGTCCATCAGGATGACAAAAAACTCACCCCAACAGTTCAGAAGAACTGAGCAGGAGGGTCATGAGCTTTCCTGGCTCACGGCTCTTGCCCAAGGGGCTCCCTGCTGCCACCTACACTGTCCCTGTGCCAAGCGGACAGCCTGGGCTCCAAAACACGTAGTTTACATCAGGCCACTGTTTCAGTTTCTGGAGAACTACAACCCACTGTTTGACTCAGCAGCCACTTCTGGGAGAATAAAACATGACGCCCAGTCTAACACCAGGCCTCCTGAAAACTTCCAAGCATAAGGCAGTGCGATGGAGATGGATGGATATAGCATAGACTGTAAAATCAGGTACGGTATGTAGAGCTGTAGCCCTTCTACAATAAAATCTTCAATTGCTAAGAGAAAAGGGAGAAAAATTTAGTGAAGAATGTACTTTGTATGTCATAAAAACTTTAATTATCCTCCGCTCCCTAATAAACAAAAATGGAAAAAGCTGAACTTTCGGCAGACCCATTTCAGAAGTGTTTTTAAAACCAGCTACTTCAAAAGCAGCATTGGAAGGTGACTTTTAAACCTGCCCCTTGAACTATCCCTTTGTCTAGCTACACCTCCTCCACCTGGCTGTCTAATACTAATGGTGGTATTATTCTATGTTTTTCTTGCTAGAACTGCTCTTTATAATTTCACTTCATGATTCTCTTCAATGCATCTTTCAAGGTCCTAATATGATTAGCTTGCTTACATTTGAAGTACTTGAAGTTCTTCATCTGGCAAAAACTATTTTATTTCTGGTGTACTGTTCTCTTTGTTATGGCTCAACCTTATTGGCCAGAGGTCCTGCCAGAATAACTGTCAATGTAAGGATTTGGCTTCCCCCCCCCAGCAGAATTAGGTTTACAGCCTTTACGTTTTTGATAACAAATAAATGTCAAATGTATCATACTTGAGTGAGTTTCAGTTGTATATGCAGGCATCCTTTAAATCTTTGTTTACTGGCTTGAAGTCAGTTATAGGCCTTTTCTAGGCCTATAAACGGAAAGGAGTAAGGAGGGGCTGGACATCTGTGGTACTCCAGGTTTGACCCAAAGTTCCCTGGCTTCAGCGGGAACCTCTCCTTTATCATGCCTGTCACTGGAAAGTTGGTTTACAAGAAGGAGGACTCATTGATTTAACAGAAAAACAAGTTTATAGCAAAGCTAACCTATTTCTTTTACACCATCCATACCACAAAAAGGAATAGCATGAGCCGTCAATGAGCCATGATAAAGCCATTGATCCCAACCGATTCCTCCATGTACATCCTTGTCCTCAGGAAGGGGAGAATATTAGTGCTTCTCCCCCGAGATGCACCTGAGGTGCATCCCAGTCCTGACACTGCACCACCCTGCAGGACTCCTGGCTGTCTCAGCTGGCAGCTCCTGTGATGCTCAGACCCATCCTTGTGGGGAAGAAACTCACATTCCTTGGCTTTGGTTGATATCCAACTGCAGAAATAGCACAAATACAACATGAGAGCCTAAGGGTGATTGAAGAGCTCGAAGTGGTGAATTTAATCTGACTGCAATCACAAACACGACAAAAGCACAGGATAAAGTTAACTGAGCTGGTTTTCCTCTAGATAATCCTTGTATAGGCTGTTCTCTAGCCCTAGTCAGAAGTTCAGTGACAGGAAAGAAAATTGCCTGAGAAAATCAGAATGTGAAACCACACCAAGAAACTCATGCTGTGGCAAGACACTAGCTTGAACAAAACACACCCCCTTCAAATCCTGTGTCTTTCCATGCTGTGCTCATGACTGTAGTCTCCACATTATTTTCACCTCCAATTTGTTCTTGTTTTCATATTCACATTCCTTATTTGCTCAAAAGTGCAGTAACTTCTGTGTTTCTGACAGTCGAAAACGAAGCATACAGTACCTCAAAACCCTGTCAGGACAGTAAACAGCAAACATTGCCACAAAGCTGAGAGACCTACAATTTTGGTTAATCTCCTCTTTAAAATCAGGGTCACCTGACTCATACTGCTTTTTTATGCACATTTTGCTGTTAAATCAGGCATTGAAAATACACTGTCCACTAAAGAGGAAAGGTGGACACTACAGAAGAGAAATCCGTCAAGAAGTGATGAATACTTGGAAGCCACGTCTTTACTGGGACATCCCTTACTTCCACCTGCACACGTGGACCATCCTTACGCAATTCTCACAGCCGCCTCTACAAAGCCTGGGGTCTTTAACCGCATTGGCCCTGGATGCACAGTTTACTTGACATTAAAGCATCCCGTTGGTATCACAAGAGGTAACGCTTTCCTGAGTGGAGAGAAAGTGTCTTTTTACACCCACTTTGCATCCCTCTCTCTGAGCACAGGAGAAGAAGGTAGAAGAAACGACCCCCTGAGAGACTCCCAAGGCAGCAGGACCCCCCTGACCGACTCCTCGGGGCAGACAGACCCAAGGGCACACACGTGTGGGTGTTGTCTGCCTGCATGGGTGGGATCCATCTGTCACTGGTGCCCAGGGAAAACCCATGGGTTTCAACGCGCCCCTCCACTGCAAGTTCCTGGAAAGCAGGGCTCCCCTTCACTCTCCACTCCCCAGTCCGCTGCTTGTCTCCCAAACAGTTCAAAGGCTGTCAGGGGCGTGGGGCTACTGGATGTGCCCCTTGGAGCCCAGGCATGATTTTGGCTGCACAACCTGTGATGAGCAGCAACTCTCTCCTTCTCCTCTAACAACCTGTCAATTTCGTCCACAACAACAAGAAAAGAAGACATGAAGATAATGCAAAGCTTGCACCAGGACGGCTTTTATCCCTCTTGTAAAATAAGACTGACTCGCATGCTGAGAGCTGACGCTTCTGAGCTATAATCTTTCCATGTGTTTCTATGGGAAAACGCACTGGTGAAATCCACCGTGACAGTAGGAAGAAGGGATATCACCTGCTAGCACTGCTCCATTTAGCTGAAATTTCTGATGGTTTCATCTTGAAAACATGAAATAAGACAAACAATTTGCTCAGACCGACCGACTTAATCTCAGTGGCTTTCTCATGTTGTGTGAAGCTGCCACCAAGGAAAAGCTTTCTTTAGAGATTTCTATGAGAGGGAACATATGCAGAGCTTTCTTTAAGTTGAAGATGAAACGGCACTTCACCCACAGCTGATGCCCACACAGGTATGGCTAGGTGGGAAGGGTGACCCAGCTCTGAGCAGGATCACAAACCATGGATGCTCTTCTCTCTGGCACTGACACCAGCACGGCGTTTACGTGATGCCGCTCTGCCCAGCCTACACATGGGAACTGGGTCTGGGAGTCACCGCATCGCAGCCTACCCACATTGACTCTCACCCCTGTACTGCGGGCTTGCAGGTGAACCAGGCTATTCCCCTCCAGGTGCGCCTCAAACGACGCCCACAGGCAAGGTAGTAAAAAAGAGAGTATTGTTTCTAGGCTGTCATGCATCCCCTCCACCACTGCTCCCCCTCCCAGCATCCCAGAGGCCTGAGCTGGCTTTGAAGTGGGTTGGCAGGGGACACAAGTCCGAGTGAGAACGTGCACTCCTGTGAGCCAGCCTCTGTCCTGCTCCCGGCAGGCATGGCCATAGATCTCCAGGGAGGAAAACACACCTACTAAAAATTGCACTGCTCGTTAGGAGGCCAGCTAAACCGTGGCAGCACCTTTCTGCCGTGCACCTGCATTACTTGTTATGAACTTCAATCTTCACTCCATTGCTCTGCTTTCAAGTTAGTGCAATCTTATAAAA
Organism: Chionis minor; assembly: GCA_013398295.1. Taxonomy (NCBI): domain Eukaryota; kingdom Metazoa; phylum Chordata; class Aves; order Charadriiformes; family Chionidae; genus Chionis; species Chionis minor. Next base: position 139,787 of record VZSF01000206.1, read on the forward strand.
ACCAATGGCACATTACAGGGGCAGTCAAGTGAAGAATGACGCCCTGCATCTTTCAAAGGCTGAAGAAAACATTGTGTGTTATTATCCTGATGGGAAATATGGACTAGGCTTACGGAAATGCACAGCAAGCACCACAGTTCTCTATCTGCACCAGCTTTCATTCCAACCTCATCAAGCTGTGGTTACCCACAGCCATAAAGCACAAAGCTTTACATGCTTAGTTCATATTATTCACTTCATATGCTTAGTTTCATTTAATGAAATATTCCTGTTCAAACACCTAATTTCCTTCCAAACCTTGCTCAGCTTTTTGCTGCTGGGACATTTTATGGCAGATCCTCAAAGCAGGAGCCAAATGCTAACCTTCTCTGTAGTGATTCAGGGTGCTGGGTTGCGAGGGGGAACTGACAACTCTCAGCCACCTTTACATGCCCACTCTTCAGAGCTTCTGAAAAAAACATTCATTTTGGGCACTTTAACACTCACCAAATGGATTACTTCAGTCACTTGTGGAAACAGTGACAAGTGGTGACCAAGCCACAACCAGCCAAAAACTCATGGTTTCAAATCTTCTTTGGCTACCTAAACTGAGATTTTCACAAAAAAAAAAGGAAAAAAAAATAGGCGGGTGGGTGTCAGTGAGACATTGGTGAAGCAAAGACTGGCTTTGGATCCAAAGCATTGGCAGTTTGGATGGTGTGGCTCTGGTTTTGGTTCATTCCTTTACACATGTCACAGACTTCACCAAATCATAGTCCTTAAAGTCTCTGGACTACTTGCTGGGGGGGGGTGGGGGGGGGGGTGTTGGTTTACACCTCTCTCCTAAACCACCTCAATATACCTAAATCTGTTCCCTTACCCTGTAAAGTAGCACAGATTTTTTAATCTACCAGAGATTCACATGTTTATATGAAGTCTTTCCATTCCATCTCCAGCTGAAGCGCACGTTCAACTTTCCACTAGAAACTGCCAGAAATGCCTGACTTGCAAAGTCACAGAGTAGGAATTCAAGTTTCATCATGCATTGAACAAAAAAAAAAGTTAAAATTCTCCATTTTTATTTCACATTGCAAACCTTTCAGAAATCAGAAAAGTTTGAGAGTTTCCCAAGGTACAGATTTGGTAACAACAAAACACTGGCTCAACGTTAGTCTCTGCTCTTTCATAAGTAGCTCTCAGAGATTAAGTTTCTTCATATGGACTGGAAAAAGTACATCCTAAAATAACACAGCCTTTGCTTCTTCCTCTTCACAAAAAATGCAAACAAAAAACACTAAAACATTGTATACCTGTAATATAAGACTGTTCACAATTTATATCTTGAAATAACACCAGCCCTGATTCTTCTAAATAACTTTATTCCACATTATTTATCATAAAAGGTCTTTCAACAAGTACATACCTAGCTTTGTACCCTGGAAAGGGAAGCTGGCGGCACACGCTACGCGTCTCCCAGAGTTCAAAACTCATAGATTGTAGATAAAACACATGCCAAGGAAATGGCCAGAACAGTATTGCTGTTCTTGGGAGCTCTGCACTAGGTTGGGCTCAGATAAGAAACGGATAGACACAGATCTTCATTACTGATAAACAACCTTCTTACCTAACTTAATTTTCAAAAAGCAAACCTCTGCAGTCAATGTCTTCATGCAAAGCCCTGGGCTGTACTACACATTACTCTATAACCAGTCCTATCATAGCTGAGCAGACACAACCAAGGAAAATGGCAGCATCTACTTGCAATCACCACACCACTGTACACATCGTAGTCTGTCAGCTACTAGCTGGACCAGTCAGCAAAGATTTTACCCAATTAATACCCTTGAAAAGCAGCTGAACATATCAAAAAGATGCACTCAACAGCTCTGCAAGTTTGTAAAGCAGACTCCATGCCATCTTCCTTGGTTTAGCCCAGGGATATCCAGAACTGAAAATACAGATACCTACAAACCAACTGATGGTCTGGCCTTCCAACCTTGAGGTGCAAAACTTGCAGCTTTTCCTCACATAGCACAGAGCACCCCTGACCAGTGGGATATACAGCAAGAGGGACATCTGGGGAAGAAAATCAGCCCTTTGTATCAACAGTGTCTGCAAAAATCAGGACAGCAAGTCTCAGAAAGGACCACGGCAGACTTTCAGAGTCTTAAACATGCCATATCTAGCAGCCTGCCAGAGCCATACATTACCAATGTACTTGGACCTCTATTTTGTGTTAGTCATGTATTCTCGGTTGAACACCTGAAGTGGGAGATTTGGAAGAAGAGGTGGAGGACTGCTGCTAGGTGACACTCTGACACTAAGCTGGTACCAGTGCTGTTCGGAAGCAATGAAGTTTTCAAATACTAAAACACCCATTTGGCATTGCCTGCTTTGCTTTTGAGCTCTGAACATCTCGTCACCACCACTGGCCAGTCCCTATAATGAGGTCCTGCCAAAAATCAACCCTTATTTCTATGACAGTAACATCTTCCACCAGCACAGTGCTTCAGCTAGACCTGCATAGCATACAAGGAGACGTTGCCCAACAGAGCGGTGCACGGCCTGGATCTGATGTTCTGCATGGCCAGCACTGGGGAACCAGCCCTCCAGGGACAGCAGACAAAGCCCTAGCTTGGATCCCTCCAGCCAAGGCTAGCTGCTACTAGCAAGGCACAGAAATTTGCACTGCTTTACAAGTAGCTTAAACAACTTGCTACCATCTTCTGGGCTGGCCATCTGCTACCGTTCAGAAGCGCAAACATTTTGTTAGAGCAGCAAAGCTTCCTGAAATACAGTGATTTCCTTCCATCCAAAGGGGCCCCAAATTACTCAAAAGCTCCTGCAGACATTTCAAAGTTCCACTATTTGCCTTCTCAGTTTATGTAAGGACGGCTTGTAACCATAATAAAAGAGGGTTTTTAAAAAATATATCTATTTATACAGCACAAGCAGCTTAAAATATATATTTGCAAGAGGCCCCTCTTGCTGAAAAAGCCAAATGGCTCCTTTGCAATTGCCAAAAGTCTTGCAAACCCTACGGCTAATTTTATGGAGGCTCTTAAGTTTGTATTCATGGGGTCTGTTTCTGCCACCCTTACTGCAATTATTAGCAGCTTATTCTGCTTGTTCCAGTCTGAAGAAAAAACTTGCAGTAGGTAGAATGGTGAGAACATACTAAAAGGAACCTCTCCTCTCTTAAGGCACACCTTCTTCTTTCAGAAACATCCATACTAACTCATCAGTGACTCTGATGCTTACCCCTGCCAGACCCTGAGGTCCATCAGCTCTCTGAGCTCTCCCTTCAGCTCTCTCCACTGGGCTGACATCCATCCCCTCTCCCTGCTGGCAACAGAGAAAAAGTCCTTTTCTTTCATTTCCTCCTGCCCCCTAACACATACATGGATGGTTGCTCCCCTCCATTCCCAGTGGGGAGTGTGGAAAACACCCTCTCCCAGACGCACTCCCACTGCGCTGCTGTGCAGACGCAGCCGTGCCCACACCAGCCTTCCTGCATAGCATGATGCTAGTGCAACGTGGGACAGCTGGCCCCTCGCCACTGCAGGGAAAGACCGAGGCCAATACAAAGCCATTCCTCTTTAACTTTACTAAAGTGGTGGTCTGAAATCTATTTCCACCCCTCCAAGTTTTCACATGCATTCCCGTTCCCACATCACACCATCAGCTGCAGGTTTCCAGCCCAACCTGCACAGCGTGGTACCAAACACGAGCAGAAGCACACAGTGTCTCGTATCACTCATCATCCCTCCCTGAGAGTAATTTAAACAGCTGTTTTTGCAGAGGAAAGCGAGTGTGTTTGCAGAGGTGTCTGGCCCTCAGCAATCAGCAGTTCCATGGGTATGGCACATCCTATGCTGGAGACTGAACTGCTGTGAGGGCAGCTGAGGAGCATGTATGGTTTGAGACATCTGGTGGCAATAAACAGGTATTACCTTGCACTCAGCAACTCAAACCCAGCAGCTCTGATCCTGTCTGGGATTCGGCTTTCATGAAGACGCACCTGGTGCCCGCTGAGCGGTCCCCAGACACCGATTTAAGGCTGCACTCCAGATCTTGGAGGACCAACTTACCTTGTGGTAGCCATAAAGAGTGAAGAACAGGAACTCAGTGCTCTGGTGCAGCAATCATTGCATTGCAAACAAAAAAGTACATTAATATACACATCTAACAAGAAAATTTGGCTTGCTAATACTGCTGTTTAAGGTTCAGACTTTCTAGGTTTTCAATACTGTAGCTGTGCCATCACAGAAGAGCTTATTTTTCTGTTTTGTTTCGTTTTTTATTTGGTTTGGTTTTTCAGGAAGAGAGCAATTTCTTCTGTGTCTGCAAGCCCCAGACACTGCAAGGTGTGGATGCCATTCAATACTTTCTTGGTGGGCCATCGCGGTGGGAAAAGATATTCAGGTCTTTACAGCCACGCACTCCAAGTACGGCCCTTCCCCCTCCTCTGCATACACACAGCTCTGGACCTGAGACTCAGGAGTACGGCTCCAGCATCCCTGAAGCTGCTCTAAGATCCTACAACATAGCAAGTACCTAGATTGATAGTAAATCATTTCACTCACAAAGCTAAGGACACAGAAGTCAACAAAAAGCAGGAATTAAAAGTCATTTTCTAAACAGTCCCAAGTAGATTCTGAAGTTTAGTGGCTGGCATAAATGGGAAGCTGGGATACTCCACATTTCCTCGCTCTCCAAGCCTGCACTCACCGTCTCTTTCACCAGAGAAACATGACCTGATCACTAAGCTGAATTTATCCTCAAGCATCTCTCTGTGGTGCAGCTGGATTAACATCTCCAGATTGGAGAGGCAGACACCACGCCACATCAGTTTGCAGCTTTGATCCAGCAAAATAATATGCCTGCACTTCCTTCAGCTGTGTCCAGTGATCCCAGGGAGTGCCACCACACACAGCAGATAAGCATGCACATAAGCGTATCGCAAGTCACAGCACAATACACAATAGACACGAGGGGAAGATGCTGTCCCCCAGCACGGGCAGCATCAGAACTGCTGTCTTGAGTCACAGAGGGGAATGTGATCCCACGCCCCCCTCTCCTCCTCAGCTCACTGCTTTGCAGGGATGCTATGTGCGATGACAGTACAAACCCAACAGTCTCTTACTGAAGTTTGATAAAACCCTGCCAAGATATTATTGAGCATCTCACAAAAGATTTCAGCCATAACATCTTGTTTGGAAAGTTTCAAGTAGAAGAGAACAGCAGCTTAGGTTGGGCGGTTCTCCGGCATCACAGTGTGGAAAAAGCACTTGACCCATTTTGAAAACAGGGCCAATGGAACCCAGGAAAGGTGAGATGTCACTTTGAACGTTTCTCTCAGAACTATGAATGAAACTAGGTCTTCTGATCCCCAGCCCACCTCCCCAGGAATAAGACCTCAAACATGTACCAAATACATGTACTAAACATTCATGCAACCTGAAGTCTCGGTCCAGCCGAGCCAGATGGAGCCTTTACATCACTGCCACTCACTCTTAAATTGTTTATAACACATTTACTCTGGGAGAGCAGAAACATCAAACCAATGTCACAGCTAGGAGAGAAGCCAAAGCGAAGCTGAGCTGACACAGCCAGTAAGGCTGCGAACCCACAACCCAGAGCACCCACTCCTGCAACGTGCAGCAAGCCTTCTGCCAAGTCCCCGGGCCGCCGTCAGCTTCATGCTGCTACAGCCCCCCTGTGCATGAGCTGTGGGGCCATCTGCAACGCATCCGATGCTCAAGAACCACGCAATTATGTCACCAAACGGCACGGCTTCAAGAGGTGATGAAAGGGAAAGACATCCAGACTATGCAAAAGTGCAGCTCAACTGTTCACGCAGGGCTGGACACTGATGCCATTGGGTATTTCAGCCGGGCTGCCACGTGAAGCGAGACACCACCCAGCAGGAACAGCAGCATCTAAATCCAGCCCTCCACCTATCTGGCTGCAGCGCGCACGCTGTGGTGCTCTCAGAGCTGGCCCCAGGACCTCAGCAGCGCAGGTAAAATTAAACGCTGGCTTCCCGAGGCTGAAAACACAAGGCCTGGCTGCTTCTCAGGCTGCCAGAGGGGCGGCAGAGGTGGGCAAGGGGCACTGCTCCCATGCTCCCCTCCCTCGGCAGCGGGAGCATCCGGGGGCTCTGCGAAGGCTGGCGAGGCAGGTGGCAGAGCTCGGGCTGGACACTGGGCATTGTGAGCCGCCAGCCACGGCAGCGTGGTTTGTCAGTCGCATCTGTCGCTTTCTGTTGCAGGAGTTTTAAGGCAAACTCAGTAGTTGTTGCCTGTTGCTAACTAAACCCCTTCCCACCACATACGCACTTCCAAGGATGCCACAGTGAGAGGAGGGATAAAGCACTTCACTACAGAATAGCACAACAAACTATGCTAACTATTCAATTTCTTATTTTCGTCTTCTTTTCAGAGACAAGGAAAAACCAACATTCCTGCTTCAGCAATCCTGCACTTTTTCCTAAAAAAGAGTTTCAGCCAAAATATTGCAGCCAACTATACAGTAAACATGACGACAAATAACCATTTGAAGAGTTCCCTCTTGTTTTACAGCAGATGTATATATTAAGAACGACCGACTCCTCCAGTGGAAAAATAATCAGTTTTGCGCCAGAAGAATACAACAGTTGGAAAGATCTGCTGGAACCGGGACCATTGCAAGGTACCCAAGAGGACTTGATGACTGAGTAATAGCAAAATAGCTGCACTGGAACAACGAAATATGAACTCACTCCACAGTCCTCAAAGGATAATTTGCTCTGTTTAATGAAGAGCTGATTTGATGATCAAGTTACTCACTGAAGAGGGGTGATTTAAAACGCACACTGCTCTAGACCACTTTCTAATACATACATAGTTAAATCTGGAGGTACCTTTTAGGTTTTATTCCAGACGAGAAGCAGCTTGGACTGACTTCCTTACAACAGGATTTCAGTATTTCATCTGATGTAACTAACAATTTCTCTTTGTTTAAGAACAGCTCTCTGTTTAGAGCACACAATTTCTATACGACTTGGGCCTTTCTTCCACCTTTCCTTGCTTTTCTACTCTTTGGGGCTATTTGCCTTAAATATAGACCAACTTTGCCAAATGCAAGCACCTACACCTGAAAATGCTGTGAACACTACAAAACACGCTGAAGCTCGAACATACATTTGCAGAAACACTTAGGGGCAGAGGAGGAGAGAAGACCTTACATTACATCCCAGAAAGCAGTCCTGGGGAACCTGGGAGGAGGAGTCAGTGTCTGCAGAGCAATGTATGTCAGAAACCCAGAAGCTGCGTGCCTTAGGAGGGCAGGACATGGGATGAGAGGTTTGGAGAGAGGTGGGTACCAGGATCCCCTTCAGGATGAAGGAGGCGGAGGGAGCTCAGCAGCCTGCACCGGTCTTGCCTGGGGACCAGAGGCATATGAGCTGTCAGCTTCCATCTCCTCAGGCAAGCCAAGACCACACAATGAAGAAGCCACCATGTAAACACTGATGTTGGTCTCATTAACTCTGCTGCCAGTGTAGTATTCAAGCACTTAACCGCGTGGTCCACTGTATAAAAAGCTTATTTTCCTTACAAGCTTGTCTAAAGTTTAAAAAGGAACCAGGGAAACCTGACACTTTTCAGGTGCTTATATGTCCCCAAAGGAAATGAAGCCAGCTAAGGAGGTGCTGCAGGCAAACGCTGCTTTGACAGTAAATAAATGCAAGTAAGAATAAATGTGAGAGCTGGGATAAGAGTGTCAGAAGAACATCTATCCAGGTACAGAGTCAGTACCAAATGCCCTTGTTGGCCTTTGTGCCCCTTCGGTAAGAGGCACGCAGTGGAGGTGCAGGCTAAATCATACTGTCCCTCTAAATCCCTAGACATCCAGGGCGTGGAGTAAAGCTTAGAAACGTGTGTCCCAGAGAGTCAGGGAACAGACAGCAAAGCAAAATATCTCAGCAGTTCTTTTTTTTTTTTTTTTTAAATCTTGTGCTTTTTAAGCCACTGTCTTGATCTTGGCAGTGCTTATTTTGGCACTGCAGTTCGTGAACATTCAACACAGACTGTAGGTTTTGCAGCCAACAACGCAGCAGAATAAGCGGCAGTATAGCAAACACATATAAGAAAACGTAAATCTGAGTTCAAAGGCTTTATACTGGGTCATGCATAGCAAAGGATCTTCCAGATGACCTCCCATTTCTTCAGAAGAGCCACCACTCCTTTACTGCCCTGAAGACCTAAGCCTACCTCTCCTTAGAAGCTATGGCATCAGTGCAAACATAGCAAAAATACATGTTCTCAGCCCACATGGAAGCAAAATACTTGGGCTCCTCATCAGCCAGAGAGAAAGGATCTCCCCAGCTTCAACACCTGCTGCTCCCCTCTGGATTTCACTGCTTCACACCCCAGTGGTTCATCCCTCTCTCCTGTGCTGGGCAGGGGCACAGCCTGCCGAGGTGAAGCGATCTCTCGTCTTGGGGAATAACAAAAACAGTCCCAAGCAAATAAAATTTCAGCTGCACCCAAAGTAATAAAAGCAACGCTGTCATGCAACACACCACTGAAACCATTGCTGCTTTAGGAGGCTGTAAAACAGAAAAGACAAGTGGCGATTTGGGAGGGAGAAAAGCAGAAGAGGGAGCGCTGGTACCTGCCGGAGGGATGGGGACAGTGGCTGCAGGGCCGTGAGTGGCCGCTCAACAGGACAGTCCGCCTGCAGCTTCGGGGAGAAAAGATCAGCACAGGGCTCCCCAAGAGGAAGGCACATCAATGTCTACACCATTCCCTCTAGAGAAGCGACCACTTCACCTGCTGAGTGCATGAGCGGTCTACGGCAGGTATAGCTAAACATCCACGCTCCCTCCTCCCCCTCAGCAGAAATCACACACACAAGTGGTCGATGTTCCCGTGATACAAGCACGCACCTAGTTACAAACGCTTCGCTTGGGCAGGCAAGGAGGCAAGTTATGGAACACTAATTTATGAAGACAGGTAACTCAAGTTAAACAACATAAGCGGATCCCGAGATTTCAAAACTGGGGGGGGGGGGGGAAGTGCTGGTTTGGCTGCAGGTTGTTGAATATTTGGGATCACACTCAGGCTACCAAACACAGGCTCAGTCTGGAGGTCTTTGGTCAGGAGAAGGCTCCAGTTCTGGTTATACCTGAAGTGTGGTAGTGTAAATTTGAAAGACCCAATGGCCGATGCCAGTACATCCCAATGCTACATTAGCCACACACCTGAGTACTCTCCCAGGAAAGAGCTGGGTGACACAGTGACACAGCTGCCACCTGGAGAAACCATGGGTCCTAGAAGAGCACCAGAAAATAAGCCTGGTGAAAATACTGCTTTGCTTCATTGATCTGAAGATAATGGACCACCTGCAGGTGGCTACAGACAACTTGCAGCAGACGTCAAGTCCAACTTCAGTTATCTTGAGACTCATAAGCCATGTTTACCATTTCAGTGTCCTGCATGAGAAATGTCTGTGTCACTTCAGCACTGAATGTGTCAGAGTAAAGAGCTGTATTTTTTGGGCTTATGAATGCTGACCCAATGCAGTGGATCATACAGAGAAGATCCCATTCCCTCTGCAGGCAGAGAGAAAGCATGCCACGTCTTTATTTTGCTCCATGATCTACTCAGCCCCCCTCTATTTTCTTTCTGTATAGCTCAGCTTCTGCAAGCAGCTTTTTAACCACATGTTCAGCCAACCTTGGTCCATGTGCTGTCTGAAGAGCTGGAATTACAGTCTTGGACAGCACAAGGGCTTTCATACCTCAGACACAACCGGAGGCTGGTACAGAGCTATACAGTTAAGACCATTACAGCATTGTCCTAAATAACTGAGAAGATACATTCCTTAGAGCTAAATGAAGTGGAAAATTCCCTTGGAGATCCTTCTGCTTCCTCTGTTTATGTCACACAGTCTAGACAAGGAGGAAAAATGAGAGTTAGTGCTGCTGTCAGCAAGGCTCTTGTTCTGAGATTGGTCTCTTCCTAATGAACCTCCAAATTTCTCCCACTGGCCACAGGTGGTGATTGAATATTGTTTGTATAAAAGCAACCGAGGAGGGTTTCTACAGGAGGGCTGTTTTCCACTGTCAGTGTGTGCTCTACATCCCCCCACAAGTGGGATCTGGCTGCAAGCAACAAAAATCTCCCTTGGCAAAACAGAAATGGGATCTGCCCCTGAACTGGCTCCGGCATACCCTTCTCTTATGCCTCCTTGGCCCGAGAGACTGCACATAGCAATCCTGGGCACAGGCTCCACACTGACTTTCCATTTTGATATAGAAGCAAAGTCAATGAGAGCACAAGCTCAATGCCAGACCCTCACTGGGGAAAAATCTTTTCTTTCTTTCCACAGACAAAAAATGAAGGGCTCTTTCATTTTGTTTGTCGGAGCCTCTCTGCTGAGCCAAGGCAGCCTCCCCGTTTCCCAGACACAGCGCTTGGGCAAAGGTTCCAAGGCGCAGAGTGAGTTTGGGACAGGTTACCTAGGGAGAGCACGTGCTGGAAAGGTGAGGAAAGGAGAATGGGAAGGGACCATTTCAAATATGGCTAGAAGATGAGGAAGCAGGGACAAGGGCAGCAAAGATACTCAGCAATAGCTTTTAACCCCTAAGAAAGGACTCCAGCACCCACTACCCTCCTGCCTGAAACTGCACTTCTTCAGGGCACAGCCTGGGTTTACTGGCTTATAAACCACTCTTTAGACTGGAAAAGTGGTGCCCACTCAGTGTGGCCAGCACACCAGCAGGGACAAGGACCATACGTGCAGCCCACACCCAAGTCCTGTATGGCCCCTCGGGGGGTAAACAGCGCAGTGTTCCCACTCCAGCAGGTTTTGGTGCGCTCCAGAGGTCTGTAGCTGGGAAGCATGCAGCGCTCTGTGCAGCGCTATGCCAAGACATTTGGGTTTGTTCAGAAATTGGCTTGGTTTTATAGCACATTGGTGTGGGACTGCAAACGAAGAAAGACTGTACTGAAAATTTTGGATGCAACATCCATAAAGTTTCAGACTCCCCAAGAATCACTTTAGACATTACACACTCAGAGAAGCAAAAGCCTGCCTGTCCTCAACAGCTAACACTTTTCCCCACTGGCTATGACACTTCCCATAGATGTCACCCATGCTAGCAGCACACAAACGCCCCCGCTCCCTTCCCTCCTTCTCCTCTCGCATGCCAGCGGGCAGCCCCAGGGACAGCAGATCTGCCTCCCCCTCCATTCCCCACCACCGCAACGCAGCACTACTGCAAACCCACTTCCAGGAGAGGGATCCCAGGCTCAACCGGGACGGGCACAGCACCTGCCAGCAAAGCCGTGCTGCGCTCAGCCTCCTGCAAACACGCTCTGCTGCTGCCACTCTGCCACCACGAGCCATGAGCCTCCTGCAGCCCACGCAGAGGGCTCTGCAGGGTCTTCACACCAGGCTCGGACAACTTTTCCTTGTTCCGGGTTAAGCAGATCTTTCCAGTTTGTTTAGCTGCACGCTAACACGCACCGGGAGCCGTGGGTGACACAAGACCCTGCCCAGCCCTGAGCTGCCGCCGGGTGAGATGTTCCCGTCCCTGGCTCCTCCGCAGCCACAGCACCCGGCTGGAGATGGGACATCCACAGCGTCCAGAGCCAGGGAGCAGGTGTCCCCATGCAGTGGCCCTGGCCACTGTAACCCCGGCACTTAAAATCTGGGGCTGAAATGCCTCCGTCTGTCGCTCTGCACCCTGCCTCTCGCCGTGCTCGGGTGCGGAGACCTTGCGGGCACCGGCCGAGAGAGAGGCGGCACCGGGCATCGCCTGCGGGGGCTGCGGCGACGGCACACCGCTTCCAGGCGGGAAAGGAGCGGGGAAGATCTGCCCCCCCCTCCCCCGCCCCGCCAGGACCCGAGCTCCAGGGCAGCGGAAGGCTGGGGCTGAGCACCCGGGGAACCCTGGCAGCAGCCCCGGCCTCGCCCAGGCTGGCCCAGGGTGCCACCCGCGGGGCGCCGGCGGCGAGAATAAAGAGAAGCGGGATCTCGCCCGACTGGCGGAAGAGCCGCTCGGCGCGGGGGCCGCGCCGTTAACCGAGCGAGCGGGGCGCCCCGGCCGAGCCCAGACGGGACGAAGGGGCCAGCACCCGGTGCCAGCGGGAGCAAGCGGCCCCGGGACGCAGCCCCCCGCCGCCCTCCGCTCACATCTGGCCGGCAGCGCCCTTGCGGGCTGCAGCCCGCAGCTGCCCCAAGCGCAGCCGAGCCGAGGGTCCCGCTCCCCGAGAGCCGGTGGCGGGAGGAGCGAACGGGGTGTCCCCCAGCCCCCCGGCTCTGCAGACCCCCATCCCCGCCCGGGTCTCCCTCCCCAGCCTGCGGGACGGCAGCGCCGCAAGCGGCCGGGCCGCCCGCCCCCGGCACCGGCGGAGGGGCCGGCACCAACACGGGGCAGCGGCAGGTGCCT
>VZSF01000206.1:152355-201753 GCA_013398295.1 Chionis minor
CCCGCATCGTCCCCCGCCCCTGCCTGCGCTCACCTGGCGCCGTCGGAGCACCTTGTCCCCGGGGGGGCGGCGAACTGCCAGCCCGTCCCTCTGCGGCCGGAGTCGTCCCGGCTCCAGCCACCCGTCCCCCCGTCCACCATCACCCCCATCATCACCCCCATCCACGTTTCGCCGCGTCGCTGAAGGAGACCCGTATATTCACATCAATCAATAACGGGTCCTCTGGTGCAGAAACTAATCCAAAAAAAAACAAAACAACCCCCAAAAAAACCAAACCAAAAAGCAGGGGCATTACAGTTCTTGCCTGCCATGGAGGGAGAGGTAAGATACAGGAGGTTCTGCAGGGTCTGGGAAAAACAAACACCACATTTTCTAGGAAAAAAAAAAATTAATCCCAAATAGACCAAACAAGCAAAATGCAATTCAAAGGAAGGCAAATAACATGAGTGGGCTCCACATGGGAATCCGGCAGGTGCCAACTCCGCACCTGCTTCTACCCAGACACCCATCCTGGGACGCCGCTACCCAGCCCTGAGGCTGAGCACGTGGGAGACCTGGCTCCGAAGTCTCAGGCTATCCCTTTGCGGCTGGGTGTCCCTGCTCCCAGGACTCCGGCACTCCCACCCGAGCTGCTCAGACCCCCCTGCCCACAGGAGCACACCCGCGGTGTCTCTGCTGCTACAGCGGGCACATGGTCTCCTTCAGGCCCCGGCTGTTATGTGCGTGCATTTTCCTCAGTTTGCAGTGCCCAAAATGAGGGGAAGACTCGCCGCCAGATTTAACTGGTGACCTGAATAGGATTTTTATAGAAAAACACTGTGCCCTGGTGATGTTACAGTGGGGATGGTGTTGGAGGCCTCTTTGGAACACAGGGAGCCAAACCTGGTGCCCGCTCATCCACACTGGGTGTGGGGCAGCCCCCTGCAGAACGGCACCTGGGGTTTGCTTCAGAGCAAGGTGGTCACTGCCCCCAAGACAGGAGCCTGGGAGTGGGTTGAGATTTTAGCCACCGTGTGCGAGGTGGGGACCGTAGCCCAGAACTGAAGTAGGGAGCCAAATTACGTGATGACATAAGCACGCCATGACAAGCAAAGGGAACCAGTCCAAGCCCCTAGCTGTGGGGGTCTCCAGAAGACTGTCTTTCACCACTCTTGGAGTATTTCCTCCCAGAACCTGACTGCTGCAGCCTAGGAGAGGCTTTTACAAACAAAGCAGGATATTAAAAGGAAGGAGTGTGTAGCTGACAGGGTTTCAGGCAGCTCAAGGTAAGGCACATCTGTAACACCACACGTTCAATACATTGCTGCCTGTTGCAGCCTGTTGGCTCCACATTGAAACAAGCAACTTCGGTAACTCTCCTCACTTTCTATTGTTCCCTTTGTTGCTCTGAATGCTGCTCCTGAGGCTTGAGCCTCACTGTTTCATTATCCACCCTCTGGCTTCGATTCGAGTCTCCCCTTCCTGAAGGTCCTCCTCAAGGCTGGGCCCTGCAGTGCAGTAGTAGGGGGTCACAGAGTGGGGTTTTGAGCAAAGCTGGTCCTCTACATTAAATGCCACCTGCACCCCAAGTGCAACCTTTAAAGGCTTTTCCTGGGTTAGGAATCAAGGACTGACTCAAATACTGACTAGTTAACTACACATGTAATTCTCACGTGGGGAAGCAGCTATTCCCGAGAGAACTCCACTAGCAAGGCATGGCAAACCGAGAGATCTTAATATTTGGGTCAAAAGTTTTAGCAAATAGAACTGTGTAAACATCTATTAGAGTCTGGGATCTCAACTTCACAGAAATCCAAATCCTGCCTAAAATCTGTAGCAAGAGCATTTGTGTGTTAGGAAGGTATTGTTGAACATGGTGCCATTTGGGAATTGCAGTGGATGTAGGTACTGCGCAACGTAGCTGTGCTGGTGGTCCCTGACAGGGACATCTGGGCGTGCTCTCAGGAGCAAAGGGTACTCGGCAAGGCAGGAGACACAGCCCCAGCATGACCCTCCAGCACCCACATGCCTCCCCGTCTCCCCCAGGCTGGTCATGGGTGGCAGAGCCAAGGCAGGGGACCCTCCACAGGAGCTGGCATTGCTCAGCAGGCTCATGCTCACTCGCTCCTTTTTAAATAATAGCTCTGGAAAGGGCAAAACACTGCCATTTCCAGCCAGAAGGACAGTGGTATATAGATGTATTGGAAAGGGTGAATCTTTGCAGAGTTCACAAATTTGAAAGGTTTTATGTTTCCCTCAGCTGTTTCTTCACAGCTCACCCGGTGCAAGCGCATCCAGGGGAGACAGAGGATTGAATACGCAGGAGTGCAGCCATCCGCCTGGACAAAGCCACCCACCCGGCTCACCTGCACATGCTGTGCAGCTTCAGAGTTTTTTCATTTAAAAGGAAGAATTCCACCAAGAATGTGAATAACTTGGGAAACAACCGAGATGCCATGTTTCAATGGGCACGGACTTGTTCCCATGGTAATGTGAAATTTGGGTTTTTTTCAGGAAAGGCTTTTTCTGTAATTAGCCCAGCTGACATTAGTGTAACATCTAAGATTAAATTATAGCCCAAACCAAGACAAGGGATATTTGGGATTGCTGATACTTTCTCTCTTGTTTATGCTAATACTTCTCTTTCAAGCCACATGAGGCCAGACAAATAATCACTGTACGCTGGAGAATCCCTGAGCAAAGAAGATGCAGCACACCAGCAGCTTACTTTCTGGATTTCTAAAAAACCCATTGGAGCAGGCCCTCAGCTGGCACAATCTAGCAGAGCTCCTTGCCTCATCTCCTTTCATCCTCTTTTGAGCTCTGCTAATTATACCAGGTAATGAAGCAGCTTTTTGCATTTGGCAAACGAACTTACTTACTCTTGACTTCTAAAATGTTTTATCATTAATGCAAAGGAAAGGTAGCTGCAGCCTCTGGGGTAGAAATGGTAATCCTACCATTTTGTAGAGGCAGGTTTATAACTATAAAAGATAGACAGAGGCATGTAAAAGAAGAATCTTAGCAAGCCAAATTGCCCAGATGTTTATGGGCAACCTCAAGGGTTCTGGACAGAGAGTTTCTCTCCTCTGCAATCCGGAGCACTGGCTGCAGCTCACTTGGGCATCAGCAAGCAGGATTCAGCCCCAGCACCAGTACAGGTATGGATGTGGCAGCACGGGCTATGACACGGGCACGGTTCAGTACCCAGCAGCGGAAGCCACATCTGCTGTGACAAGTGTCTGAGAGAGCTAGATTCCACACAAGCTGCAATCACAGCTTTGGATCCAAGTGGAAACATAGCAGCCTTTTACTAAATTCCGGTGACATTTGCTTTATTTATGCACAAGAAAGTAGGAATGCTGCACTAAACGCTGCTAAGGGAGTTTCTGACCACTTATTCTAATGGCTATCATCACTCAGCACAACTTTGTATAAATAATTTTAGACCCTTGTCCTGTAAACATTTTGCATCTCTTTAACATTAAACCTGCACAAAGTGCAATGATTATTTATACGCATAAGCCTAAGCATCTATTTTACTTCAAGATGAACAGAAACAGTTTTAAGCATGTTAATCATGTAATGCTTTTGACTTGAAGTCTACAGTTCCGTTGGAAGCCGCTAACAGAGAAAAGAGGGAGAAAAGAGGCTGAAAGAGAGCCAGGAAATGCCTGCCGGCCATGTAAAACTTCTATGAGCACCTGGTAACCACCCGTCTTCCTTGCAGATTGTCCTGTTTCAGTGTGAGCATATGCACAGGTTGGTAAAAGCACAGATAGCTCCATCACATGAAATAAATGCTTATTTTTTAAAAAGAAGACAAGGTAGAATATATACTTGCTATGGGCAAATCACTAGTAATCAATAACTTGTTTGCTGAACTTTGCCTCTTCTTCTTCTGCAAACAGTTTCTTTACTGTATTTGTTAATTACTTCTGTTTATATACTTTGATAATCCTTCCACTGAAATCAAAGGAAAGATTTCCATCATTTTAATAACAAAATGGTTCAGGCCCATGTTCATGAAGCTATTTGGGATATTTACCCAATTCAGCTTTGAGATACAGATTCAAAAAAAACTGTCAGAAGAAACTGAAAAGTTGTTTAAGTTAAATTAAATTACCAGATGAATGTCCATGCAGTCTGAATTCTTGTGTGCCCATCTGGTAGACTCATTGAAAAAAATAAAGAAGAGGAGATTATGTCATTAAAGAATGCCTGCACACAAACAACGAGTAACTAAGGTTTTTCAGGCAGCTGTAGAACTGGCGTTCTTTGCTTCTTGAGTCGTTTATGTCTGAAACTGTGTCTTTTCCATGCCATCCTCCTCACAAAAATACCGGTGTTTTGACTTTGGTTGGACTCGATGATCTCTAGGGTCTTTCCCAAACGAAATGATTCTACGACTTTTAGGCGCAAAATACCCAGCACTGCTTCTGTCGGGCTCCATTTCAGCAGCTTCTCCTTCCCACAAAGCCAAGACAAGGTGCTTTGCCCTATGGCAAAGCCCTATGGCACCCTGTGGCACCAAACACCACCATATGAGCTGTAGCTTTCTCCCCTGAGCAGGCACCGTTCTGCCTGCCTGTGCCATGCAAGTGCGCTTTGGTCCAGAGAGCAAACCCCACAGAAATGGCAGCTGAGAGATCTGGTCAGGCCACCCAGCCAGGAGTGGATATCCACCCTTTTGGATATTAGGAAAAACTTCTTTACCGAAAGGGTTATCAAGCATTGGAACAGGCTGCCCAGGGAGGTGGTGGGATCGCCATCCCTGGAGGTATTTAAAAGACGGGTAGACGTGGTGCTGAGGGACATGGTTTAGGGGTGGTTTTGGCATAGGTTTATGGTTGGACTCGATGATCTTGAAGGTCTCTTCCAACCCAAGTGATTCTATGATTCTATGAAATGGCAGCTGAGAGATCTGGTCAGGCCACCCAGCCAGGAGGGCTTTGGGGAACGCTGAGCCAACCACACGAAGCAGAGCAGCACGAGCAGAGCTGGGAAGCACCATGGCTTCATTCAGGGTGACGGTTTTACAGCGGGAGCGTGCTGGGAGCTGGGCTTTGTGGGGTTGCAGCCATGGGAAGATACGGCACCCCAGCCTGCTGCCTCCACAAGTTAGTTATATTAGTCTGCTTATTCTACGTTTCTTTCATTTGGTCATTTTTCTCGCTTTTGTATCAGTCTGCCTCAGCAGTAGTGTCTCAGTTATTGCTACAATGATAGCATCTGCCTCCAAAACCCAATTCTCCATCTTGTCTTTCCAGTACTCTGCCTATATAGACACTAAATATCTGACATGATAAGAGTCGGTGGCAGTAAGAGATTGCTGCTCCTCTCCGTTAAACAGCTTCAGCTTCTAGAGCAAATGAATGTTTTCCTTTGAGTGTTTATGGATATGGAGATAGCACTGTGTTGCTCTACAATGTGATTTTGTCAGAACAGTGAGTGTAAGAATACAACGGCATGATTCCCATGATTCCCCATTCCTCATTTCTTGGTAAGACTGTGTTGATGTAATTCAGCCACGTAGAGTTGTAGCCTTTGCTGCTTCACCAGACACCTTTCAACACTTCAGCTAGTCAGCAATAAAATAGAAGAATACGAGAGCTGCTTATGAAAGCCTTTGCAAAATTTACATTTAAAGCCTCAAGAACAAGCTCCCTGTGCTCTGGCATGGTGTTACAAAACCTGAGTCCAGCTCTGTGACTGACAGCTCAATGAAAAGCAAGGTGGGTAAACAAAGCAAGCCCTGAAGCTTGTCAAACTTAGGTTCTATGGACTGCCTGAAGCACACAGTCCCCAGAGGTACGGGTCCTCTGCTAGTGTGATGCCTGGACATCAATGTTCACACCCTGGGAGCTGCCAGGAGAAAGACTAACTGACATGAACTTTGATGATGGGCACCGGGAAAGAAACAACCTTGGCTGGCCAGGTTCAAGACCATTTCAACTGCTAAAGCTCACAGCCAGCACAAAGAAATATTGAGTCCTCAAAACTTGGTCTTGGCAAGCAGCAGTCTAACAAAAGGTATGTCAGCTTGGACATTCTTACCATGGGTTCTTCCAAATTAAACACGACTGTGGCTGCTACTAGAACAGGAAAAAATGCCTCATCCCTCTGCACAGAGCCCCCTACAATGGAAGATCACTGAATGGGAAAGGCATGTAGAGTTTCAAAGCTGCAGTTCCTGCATGGCTCATGTGTGTCCGCATTGCAGCTGGTGGTAACATCAAGGCATGGCACTGGAAAAAGCCTCAAGCAGAGGCAGAGTTTGGGGCTCTACACAAAACCCTGATCGATGCCACTTGGCCAAAATAAACAGATTTTCATCACAGCTCCAAGGGGTGGAGGGCATCTGAGTTGCATGGACAGGCCCTGCAGTATAGCCTGGCTATGCGATGGAGAGTTTAGGACTTCCAGACCCCCATTTCACGCTCCTCCCCCTAACTCCTACAGCAGGAACTACAGCACTGCCAGCCATTAGGAGCATTGAGGACACAGGAGGAGCTGCCCTTACTCACTGCTTCTCTTTGTCTGGTGACACAACGGCTCAAAGAAACAATTGCAGGGAAGCTCCTGTGCTGCTGGCCCAGAGACAGTGACCAGCATGGGGATGGGGTGAGGGAGAGGGAGCTCTGATCCTGCGAGGAAAGGGGTCTCACCAGGCTCGGCACTCATAGGGATTGTGAGAGGATCAGGCATGCTTCGTGAAGATGAGAGCCTCAGAGGATTCATCTCTCATCTCTAATAAATGTCTTCCGGACCCATATAAACTCCAGTGATTTAGAGATTTGCCCAAGCTCGTTTTCCCTAATGCTCCCCCTGCTCCCCTACCAGGGAGCAAGAGACAGCTCATTCCTGATAGGCACCTCCAAGAAATTCACATTGCTGGAAACTCGGGAGTGAGAAGGCATCTCTATTTTTTACAGCCATAGAGCATATTCCTTCTCTGAAGGACCTCAGAGTCTTCTGCTTTAGCAGAGTTTTCTGCTAAAAAAGCAGGCTATTGTTGTGTCTCTATTTGGCAAGAAAAAACCTAAGATTGATCAATGGCTTGGAGTTGCTTTTTCCTTAATGACTGCAACTGCTTTGCTCTCACAGTGTTTTTTAGGGATATTGTTTACTCCAGCTTCAGCCCTGCTCACAACACTTGGAATTCAAATAAACTGCATTGCATTGCATTTTCTGGCAGGCACCCAGTGCAATGAATTTCAAACCAGTGTTTGATTTTGTCAGCTACAAGGCAGAGAGGCATCTCACTAGTCAAGACTAATTCTTCCAGTTGCTACACAGCATGACCCCATGAATTTGCTGCCAGTCACATCACTGAGGTCATGTTATCACTCAGTAAAAGTACCCTGAAAACATGGTAAAGTGCAGATGGTGATCTGCAGAGTTAGGAGACTTTGAACCTGTGGTATTTAATACCTGGAATTAACTGTGGGTGTATCTGCTGACATTTGGAAGAAAGATAAAAGATTTTCAACCTTTAGGGTGATTCACAAAGACTTCAAATATTTGGAGTTATTTGTGGTTGCAGATCTTAAAAAGATAATTGAAAAAGTGTTGACCAGACATGACTTTTCATTAATTAGATAAACAAGAAGAACAAATGAACTTTTTGAGGTCAAGAGATCTTCCCAAAAATATGATTCCCACTCTCCCCTCCAAAAATTGATGTTATATATATTCTGAAGTCAAGGTTTCCCTAAAAGCTTTAAAATGTATTACATGATGAACATGTAGACACAGTATCACTCAGACCTACTAAACACTCTGACGCAGGCAGACTGCAAGCATTTTAATGCCAGCTTTAAAGGGGGTCCTGGCCAAGGCCTCCTCCCTCCCACTCATTTTGCATACAGGAATTAGCCGGAGCCCCCCTGGCTCCTCACACGCTTCAAGCAAGTCTCCTGCAGCACTGAGATGTTTGTCCTTCCCCTTCCTCTTCAGGGAGAGCCCTCCTGCCAAGCAGCCCGATTGCCTAAATCTTCATGTCAGCCTGGAGACTGGAAACAATACTGCTGTTGCACAAGCCGACCCCCAAAACATTGAAGAGTTGTGCCTGATTTCTTCATGAATGGTCTTCCTGTCACCAGGGCCATGAGGAAGGCCAGATCCCCGCCCCACGCCTTGTCCTACATCCTACAAGAGAGGGATATTCCTGCTACAGTGCTCTGCAGCAGGCGCTGATGGTATTTGGCTCTTACGACTCATCGCCCAAAGAAGGTTTCCCTGAACGTGCAGTTACCATCCCCATTGGACCGGTAGGCTTAGACGGATGGCCCCAGAGTAGCACAGCGTTGCCTGGCTGATCTCACGAGGGGCAGCTTGGAGGGAAGCGTGCCCCCCCCAAGCACAGCTGGGGCTGCCGGATGGGGCGGGAGGATGCTACCAACATGCTCGAGCTCTACCCATGATCCGGGAACAAGGGGGATGCTTTGCAGAACATGAGACCACTGCGCTGTGAGGGGCACAGCTCTGCTCCTGCTGCCTCGGGAGAAAGATTTTTCCAACGCATGATGGCTCTGCATACTTGAAGCAGCAGTTTGGAAGCACAGCATAGGGCAACCCTGACAAAGCTCTTCTGTGATAGTTGTGTCATTCAGGGTGTTTTATCCTTCAGCATTGCACTGATGGAGTTCCTTCCCTGCTTCAGGGACAAGGTACTTTTATTTGAGACATGTGGCCTAGGGCTGTGGGTTATGGAGTGTTGGGATCCAGGTGTCACAAAGGGAGATGGAGTTTAGCCTGCCAGAGGAAGAGCTAGTGATGGTTTGAGCACACTGCAGCTGCAGGAGGCACCTCTGGGTCTCAGGGACCTGCATTTCTCTCCCCTTCTGTTAAGAATTGCAATCAGCCTGCAGCCCAAGTAGTATTTTTAAAAGATATTCTCCAACTGCACCCATCTCCCTGTCCTCTCCAGAACTGTTGCTTTGTCCTCCCTCAGTTTTCCTTTGCCTAGTCATTTTTCCTCCCTTTTTACCTTTTATCCCTCATCCTCAGATAGCACCTGACCATTTTTTCATCCTTATGCTCCTCTTACTCCTTCATTTTCTCTCCCATGCCTTTCTTAGCAACTAGGTCCATTCCTCTTTTCCAGGGAAAGGAAGTAAAGGGAAGCTGCTGGGCTTATCTTCTCATTACTAATTCCAACACTCCCTGCTCTTACTCACTCTCTTCCCATCATCACCATCAGTGGCATTCAACTCTTCTTCCTGCCCCATCCTAGTGTTGCTGTACCATAAGTCTCAGATGACCTCCCTTGGATTTTAACTTTCTCTTACATCATTTGCTCCCAACTACACCCTCACCAACTCTTACCTCCACACTGGCGCCCATTTGATTACGTAGCGTCTTTCCTCTTTCCCTTGATTTTGCCCTGAAGCTCTGGTCTATGTTTCAAACTCACTGAAATGGATTTCGCCTTTGCCATGGACTGCTCCCTCGTTGGTCTGCTTGACTGTGATGTTGATACCTGCTTTAGCACCGCTCTCTGTGTCTGACAGGTCAACACCAGTTTCCTCTAAGTCAGCTTGGTCCTTTTCCTGGATATCACCTTTCACTTGCTCCCTCCTCTGGATGTGACTGTTTCTATGTTTCAGTTTTCTTCATCTTCTGCAGCCTCTCTGAAATTTGTCATTTCTTCTCGCATCATTTCACAGCCCTCCTCCTCTCCAGTTTTGTCTGCTCTTGCACCTACTCCCTTCAGAGAATTACTCTAAATCATTTTCTTGTCTCTTTTTTTGCCCGCTTGCTTCCTAGCACCTACTGGCTCCACCTTACCAAAAGCTTTTCTTTTCACCTTTCAGACCTTCCCTAGGTGACCGTTCTCAGCCTCTATCATCCTTCAGCCTTTGACATTGCCTTGTTTTCATCCATACAGACCTTCTGCATGTGACAAATTGCTGAGAAGGGTTGGTCTCTGCTCAAGCTCTCTCATTTCTGACCCTGTCTAAGTAGAATGACTCATTTTCCTTCAGTCCTTCCTTCCTCCAGACCCAGCTTGGAGAATGGAGTTGTACCATGGCCTGTCCATGCTGGGACACTAGGAAGAATTCACTGGAATTCATGAAAGTTGTTTACGTGAAACTGGCTTAATAACATCAACAAAGTTATCTTCACTTTGTCTGAGAGCATCCATGCAGATGGATGGAGATGAGATTTAGCTAATTCCCTTCACATTTATACTTCCAAGTAATCTAGATTACCTCCGCAGGCACCCACCTTTGAAAAACTCTCATGGTTATTTCTCAGCAGTCTCCAGTCCCTGGCTGTTGTACATCTGTGCTTTTTCTGCCTGTAGGTACTTCTTGGCAGGGTTCACCTTTTTTCTCCTGCTGTCTAACAGCCAGAAGAACAAGACCTTAATTTCTGTTGGGCTCTGGCAGCACCAGAATTAACAAGGTCTATAGGTGCCACGCCTCAGCATCAGGGCTGCGCTGGGTGGCAGTGCCCCATCCAAACCGTACGCAAGGGGAACTAGCAACAATTTTCTGGCAGGAGGAGAGGCTGCCTGAAGGAAAACTCCTGCTGAAAGTAGGATGCACAACTCAATATTTCCTCATACTTGGGATATTTGGCACAGAGGTTATGAAAATAAAGGACAATCAACTCTTTTTCTAGGGAATTGGGTACAAAGATAATTTTGATGCAAATTCTTTTCAGAAACCAATTTTCCCCATGCGAATGCTGGCATTTAAATGCATTATAAGAGCTAAGAAAAATGCTTAATTTTTTCTCTGCTGACAGACAGGAAT
Organism: Chionis minor; assembly: GCA_013398295.1. NCBI lineage: Eukaryota > Metazoa > Chordata > Aves > Charadriiformes > Chionidae > Chionis > Chionis minor. The sequence goes on from VZSF01000206.1 coordinate 163,101, forward strand.
ACTGCATTTCAGATTTGTCTCAAGAACTTCCTGAGCAAGTGGGTTTGCCATGTTAACATCACGCTTAGTTGCGGTCAACTTCTGCTAAGTGCCAATATTGCTGTGAGTCTATTGATTGCTTTTCAGGGTGCAAAAGAGAGAAGTGTTTTAAATATGCAGTGGGACTTACCTTCACTGTTAATAAACCATGCACGAATTGAAATGGAGATAAGGCTGTTGTTTTGAAATAAAACATGCAGAAAATGATTTATCATTTCTTTTTCATGAGAGGACACTGAGCCACTCATTCTGATTCAATAGACTGATGTTTTGGCCACACCTCTTGGGTTTTGCTGTCTTGAGAGAATGGTTGATGAATGGTGTAAAACTGAAAAAAAAAATGGATCTATGCTAATTAATGTTGCCAGCACCCTGATAGCTAACCAAAGGACTGTTGCATCCAATGCTGAAGTGGTTTCCAACAGGACCATTAGTGCAAAACAATTTTCAAAGTGACTCTAAATGGAAGTGGTGGGAAATTAGCTACAGGATAAACGGGATCTAAGAAAACTGCCCACTAGAACTGCTCAAAGTCTCTAAGAGGGCTATCAAATGTAGAGGTACCACCTCTAGTTCAACAAACCTCTCAGCTGTAAATCACTGCTGGTCAGATGAGTGCTGTAGGGAACAATCACTATACATTTGCTCTATTCTAACCCTCTTTCCTGGCCACCAGCCTTTGGCCATTGCCAAAGACAGGACACTGATCTAGGTGAACCTTCAGTGTGACCTAAACCAGGCATTTCTGTGTCTGTGAATTGCCAGTACAGAGAACAGCTGCTCTGGTCACCCAGTTTCAGTAGAAAGTTCACAGACAGGGGAGGTATCAGCACCTCATCCCACCTGCATCCTCCCAGAAAAGAATCTAAATGAATTTACACCAAAGACATCTGAACCCAAACCACATCTTTCTGACTTGTAGAAGAGGCCCATGAATAAGAGCTGTTCTGAGTCAAACACCCCCTGCATTGTGCAGGGAAGACAGCTATCCTTCCTCCCAGACTATGGCTTAGGAAAGCTGCGGGACATGCTACGGCTTGAGCGAAGTATGGTTCAGTACAAAGTCTTAGTCCTGAGCACATCCATGAAGCAGCTAGCCAAAGCTAGCCAGCTTCCAGCTATCTGCCTAAACATAACCTGGCATGATGTAGAGTGGACTTAAGCAACATTGCGTGTCTAAGCAGAAAGCACTGAGAAAGCTCCCTCTGCTGCTGCCCATTGCTGTGCAGCATCCTAGCAACGTGGCAGACATCCTCGTCCACCCCTGTGGCTCTGTCAGGGCCTCACAGAGAATTCATTCAGGTCCAATATTGGAGACACTTGACTCTGAGGCACTGTGGGGTTTGGGTCCATGCTATCCAAAAGGCTTCCTGCTGCTGCAGCATAATGATTGCAGTTGACGAGGTAACACCTTGGTACAGAAGCATCCTCCACTGCAAGGCAGCAGGGGTTTGGGTGGCAGAGAGCTTGTGTGAGACCAAGATTGCTAAGAAGCGCCCAGAGCACAGCATCATGACCCACCGTGCAGGAATCAAGCTGACCAGCTTCTGGCCTGCAGGGACTGTGCTCACTGCCTGCTGGGACTGGGGCAGAAACATGAGGTGAATACTCCTCTCTCTCTCCCATTCACTAGTTCTCCATAAAGCTGAAGAAAGTCAGTAGCATCTCCAGGGCCACAATGTTTCTTGCTCTTGGTACAAGGATTCTGGACTTTGATGTGTGTTAGGTGATGATATTTAGATAATTAGATTGCGCTGGGATCAGACAGGCTGGGAACATTTAAGACTCCTGCGTTTTAGGTTTTATGGCCTGGGGAGCTGTCATGCTGATCCAGAAGGATTTCCTCTGCAAAACCGGGAGGAGAGCACTTTTCAAGCCCTCGAATCCAAGGGGCTTTGGAAAAATTATCTTCCAATTCTAGCTCACTTACAAGACATTAAGCCCCACCTTCTGGTGAATGGCTAAATTGCAGGAAAAGACAATGCTCTAGGTAAGTAAAAGCAGTAAAAAATTTTAAAGACAATAGTATTAAAATATGAAAATTCCTTAACTACACTTGAAATATTTTAGAAGAATGCACTGATCTTTAAAAAGCATCATATGTTTTATTTGAAGTGGGTGTTTTATGTTGGATTCCATTTTCTTCACTGGGTGTAAACTGTAATGCTATAAAATAAACTTTATGTTTCAGCTATCCCTAACCAAAACGGTTTGGAATACCTTGTTGCACAAAACCTTCCAGTATTTTGTTTTTTCGTTTTGTTGAAGTGAACAAAAATACATGTTGAAATGTTAAAGTTTCTCTGAGGACAGGGGATGCTTCCCAGGCAACACCCCAGGGCCTTGAAGTTTTGTGTTGCTCATGGCCAACCACTTCTCTTTTCTGCACACTGGAATAGGTGTGGAGACCAGCAGATATTGCTGATGTGGGGTTCCCCAGCTCGTTGGCAAAGTCTTCCTCACTGACTTCCTCCGTTAGATGCTGTTCAGCAAAGATGTAGCTGCATCGAAGCATGGAGACCAAACCAGAGTGCCAGGGAGACATGGGCAGCTGGATGAAGTGCTCAAACAGGCAGCTGAACATCTCAACTTGGACCATCAGCCTGGGCCTCTCCTCTCTTGTGCTTCTCCCCACACCTCCTCCTGCCACCTGGCCCAGCCCAGGGTGCTGTTCCTGGACCAGGCTACACCCGTCCTGCAGCCAGGGAGCCCTGGCTCCCTCATCCTCTGGCCACAGCTTTCCCTTTCCAGGGTGTGCCAGCAGCCAGGAGGTACCAGGAGCAAGTCAAGGGCTGACAGGGCGAACCCTCCTGCACGCTGCTCGTGATAGAAGGGAAGGGCATGGGGGAGAGGGTGCTGCTGCCCAGCACAACCTCCCCTTGCCACTTGTCCCACCCAAGTGAGAGAGCACAAGACTCTGCTGCTGTCTTGGAGCCCTGTACGGGGCTCTTTTCAGGGCAGGGAGCTGGAAGCACCAGTGAGCTAACTGTACTCTGCAGGTACGTGTACAGGGAAGAAAGGTGGGAATGGAGGAAAAGAGTGGGAACCGTGAGTGGGGCAACCCTCTTTTTGGGCAGCAGATGGTGCAGATCTGGTGCAGAGGAGGGATCAGTGGACACAGGCGATGTGTGAACCCCCTGCAGCAGGGAAATGGTGGCAGTGATGGCGAGTGGCCGGGTATGGAGGGGGCAAAAGGAGGCTTCCTTCACATGAAGACCACAAAGATTGCTTTGACATTTGTCAGGGTCAGTAAGATTAAAGAAAGGAGGGTGAAGAGCAGGAAAAGGATAAGGAGAAGAAGAAGGAGCAGAAGAAACGAGAGAGGAGAAAGAGGAGAAAAGAAGCAATAGGAGGAGGAGAAGGAGGAGGAGAAGGAGAAGGAGGAGGAGGAGAAGGAGAAGGAGAAGGAGAAGGAGAAGGAGAAGGAGAAGGAGAGAGGATGAAGAGGAAGGAAAGGAGATGGAGAAGAGAGAAGAAGGAAGAAAAGCAGGAGAAACCTCTTTGATTGCTGTTGTTGAGTGGAATATATTAAGGAACAAACTGGTTTCCACAAGAGAAGAAGGGTTTCCTAATGCACTCAGGTATTACCTTGACAGAGCCCACAAAAGACCTGTTATGACACATTACATTTTGCCAGGGTCATAGTGCTGACACCTTCTATGCTCAGACACGTTGCCAGCTTTCCATTAATGGCACAGTGCCAAAATTCAGCCTATGTGCATGGGCAGCTTGGCAGTGGAGGTAAAGAGGAGAGGTCTCCTGGCTGCCTGTTGGAAACTGGAGAGGCCAAAAATGGAAGTGGGGTAGAGGAGAGAGAGGGAATGGGGTGATAGTTTTGTGCCACCCATCCAGGGTACAACAGAAGCCAGCAGATGTCCAGGGACAAGCAGCTCAGGAGATGTCTGGGGTCTGTCTGGGGCCTCACTACTGGCAGGGCCAGCAGGTGTGGGAGCCCCTCTGTGTGCACATCCACCCCCCTGTACAGTGGCTGTCACCCAGCTCTGGCACTGAGGACCAGGACTTCCAGCTGCCATGGTTTTGCAACTCACTTCGTAACACCACTGCAACTGGTGGCAGCCCATCTTGTCCCATCCCTGTGCATTAAATCCTGCCCTGCTGGTAAATGAGTTCCTGAGCAGCTGGGTGGTATGAAGCAGGGGCCGTTTGAATAAGGAACGACACACAGGTATCACTGTTGAACCAATAGCTCAAAGCCCATCTAACCAACTACCTAAATAACTTAATCTTCCTATTTTAAGCAGTTTTCTCCCTCTTCTCAGTAGTGGCAGTGAGCAAACACAAACCAACACCTGCCCCATAACCATCAAAGGTCTAACCACAGGGTGGGGGACGGGATGACTCTAGAAAGATGTGGAAGCGCATGAAGAAACAGGGAGACAGCCCAAGAGGTGGCCATCTCATTCAGGATCTAACCACCGTCAAGTCTTTTGGAAGTACTATAACTAAAAAATATTTTAAGGAGGGATTTGAAGTTGAAACTAAGCAGATGTGGGAGTGACAGGGTCCTCCTCCAGCAACAAAGGAGAAATCACAATGGTGTGTAGACATCCCAGCAGATACAACCATCTCACTATGTTAAATCAACTAGTTTGAAAAGCAGGGTAAAAACAGAAGGACAAGAGCTGCTCTTGCTTCAGAGTCCTCGAGCTCGTGCATTGCCTGTGGTGCAGACTCTTGTCCTTGTCAAGTTTTGTTTCTGGCACATCTGACAAGCGATGCAGTGCTCTTACAAGAAGGTGAGGGGTTTGTAGGCTCTGAACATCCACAGCACATCTCTGCAATGTGAAATGATAAACAAAGTGGCATCCTTGGGAAGAGTGTGTTTTCATAAGCCACAACTTCATAGTGTCTAGAAGACAGATTTTCAAGATGAATCAGTCTTCCTTCGGTTTGAAAGTGAAAGATAGATATCTGGAGTGTGCCAAGATGACACTTGAAAGGAGTAGCACTTAAAAATACATTATCCAACGGCTGGCCCAGTCTGTGTGTAATACACATACACATACAAACACGGAGTGTCAGCTCATCATGAAATTTTTTTACTGCTGCTCCTAAAAGCTCTGAAGCTCTCTGTTCCTGTGTCGTGAGGGGGAAAATAATAAAACCTAGGCAGCTTTAAAGAGCAATTTGGATGTGTTTTTTGGAAGGTAGGTGGAGAACTGGATCCCCACCCCATGGGACACTGGGGCTGGACCATGCAGCCTGTCTTCCATTACACCATACGGGCTGCTGTCTGTGCTGCCTGGTGCCCAGGGCTAAAAAGGGCCTTGTCCTCACCACTCCTCTCCTTCTCGTAGTCCTCCCTCTCCCTGCCCCAGAAAATCCATGCTGGGGTAAAAAATTCCTTTCCACCTAATCAGCTTCAGCCGTTTCCCCATCAATACCTTCTGACTGATTCCCAGAAACAGGGTATCTTTACCGTGCTGCACCCCACCTACCAGCAGCGCGTGGGGAAAGAGGCAACTTTGTAAAACTGCACTTGCCTTGGTGGAGAAGCTGGAAGATGTGGGCAAATGAGTCAGGGCACTGTGGGAAGCTGAAGGATGATCCTGCGGTCCAGGAATGACACAGCCCTGCGTGACCAGCTCACAGGGAAGCAGATACTGCGTGATGCTACAGACACCGAGCCTGGTGTGGAGTATGAACTGTGGTCCTGGCAGCCTGACTGCAGGATTTGGGAGGATCTCCAGGGGCACCACAAGCACAAAAACCAATTAGAGCTGTACACTGTTCATCCAGTTGAGTTCCCTAAAAGAAGCCATCCCTTTGCACACCGGCTTGGGCAGCCACAGCTGGCAAAGCGCCTGGCCTTCCTCCCCTTGCAGCTGTGCTCCTCACCAGGAGTAGCTACCGGCTGTCTGGTGCGGTGAGAGAGGCAGGTCCCCGTGGGAAGTTGGACATCGGAAGGTCTACGGGCCACAGCGCATCACACCAGTGCCCAACCTTGCCACTGGGGTGTGGGTTTAACACCACCTGGACCCTGGCACCACAGAAAAGCTGCTCGGAGTCACTGCTCCCTGTCTAGACTGCTTTTATAAACTCCACGGATGGCATTTTGCTGTTTACACTAGCCACAGCGACTGTGGGGGAGAATTTAGTTCTGGAAGGTCTCCAGCCCGGGTCTGTGGTTCTCATGCATGTGTATCTCAAAATGTGTATATATAGAATTAATTTGGAGCTGCAGACTTCCCCAAATTATTCCTCTGGACAGCTGACACAAGCCAGTTGCGTACTGACAGCCCAAAGTAGAGCAATTATTCATAGGCTAATGGGCTTTGACAAAGTAAGATTGTTTTTTTCTCCTCAAGCACCATTAAAAGAAGGAAACCAAGGTATCAACACCAGGAAGAGGTGTTGTGTGGCTGGGATGTCAAGCAGCAGCAAAATAGTGTGATTGCTGTAGGTGGGTGTCACAGCGCAACCAGCTGCTTACAGGGGTAAAATGGGATGGAAAAGACAGACAGAAGACTAAGGAGAGGGAGGCAGTGGTCTGCACTAAGGCTACACCAAGGCCAACAGTCAAGCTCAGCACTGACCACTTGCTCAGAGACCTGTTGACATCAGGGATACAGTGATTAAAAGTGATGTGTGAGGGAGGTCACAGAGAGGCCTGGAATTCATTAGTTCTCCAGCTTGGGTGAAAATAGTCACACTTTGGCTCTGCTGCCTGGGAATTCAGCTGCAATGCTGTCTCCTTTACTGCAGCAGTAACAGTTCCTTTTCTTTAATCCTCCTCTGCATTAACACAGATGGGACACAATCCCTGATGAAGCCCTGGCAGGTAACAAAAACACCCTTGCAAACAGAGCCACAAGATTACATGAGGATAGTCTCCAAACCAACCACAAAACTGGAGAAAACCCAGTTATTCCTTTGATTCACCCTACGCACGCCATGGTAGCTTGGCAAGAGACAAAAGTCAACGAGGGCTCAACCACAGGGAAAAAGATCAAGCCACCAAAGTCTGTAGCTGCCTTCTGAGGTGTGAATCCCTTCCCAATGGTTACAGAGATTTACAGGGTGGACCAGTGGCTTTCAGGTGCCTCAGGTGGGTGCCTGTGGCCTGGTGGGGTAAGCTGAGTGCTGGTGGGGCACGAGGGTGCATCGAGGGTGCATCAAGGGTGCATGTGCCCTCGGAATCTCCTCATGGCACCCCTGTCCTGTCCTGCAGAAGCAAAAGCAGCCCACAGATCCACCTCGCCTGGCAAACATCAAAAAACCAGCATATTCTGGTTGCAACTGGTAGCTACTGCTTTCCTAATAAAAACTCTTTATATGACCCCCAAAACCAACCCGATGAAGCTGTGACACACATGAAGGGAAGGATTATTTTCTGGGTGTGTAAACCTGTGTCCCTTGAACTTTCTTCTCACCTGCCCATGGGGGAGAAATAGGAGATGCCTGTAAGCAAGGATCGCCCTGCTGTTTCGGCTGCCATCCCCCACACCTTTGGGACCCAGTCACGGGGCCCTGGTAAATTCTCTACAAGTCTTTGCTCCGTGGTCTGCTGAGGCACTCTTACCCTTCGGCAGGAGAGACTCATCCTGAATTACTGCCCTTGGTTTCCTAAATGCTTTTCCTAAACTCACACCAAAGCATGTGAGTTACAGCAAGGGAAAACAGGGTTTGAACTCGGAGCACACTGCAGTTAACTACTTTGTGGCAGCTGCCTGAGGGCTTTTTTCTGCCCTGCTTTTTTTTCCTGCAGCGCCCCAGTGACGCACGGAAAGTGCCTCCAAGGAAAGAGGCAGAAGACCTCATATTTGACACCAAAATAAGGACGTGCAATAGGCATAAGCTAGAGTAGCTACAGATGTGTCCTCACAGTTAATTTACGGCAAGTAACTTGTTCCCAAGTCCTTATCTTCAGTTTAAGATATCTTTATTGGAGGAAAAGAGCTTCTCCACAGAGTGATAGCTAGGAACAGGCATTTTACTTTGCATTCACATCCTCCTTTATCTTCTTTGTGTAGACAAGGCCTGAAGATCTCTGCTCAGCTTTGCCAAGAAAAATGCTCTGTTCCTGGCTCATGATGTTAGGTTTTCTGGTAGTGTCCTTGGAGAAGTAGGGCGGAATGGGGGGGGAAGATAAGCTTTCAGCAAAAGTCTTATGGCTAACTGCCATAAGGGCAGCATGAGGGATGAAATCTCTTCTGTAAGAATTATTAAGCACTGTAATCCCTCAACCCTGCTGCCCCTCACCTTCTCATTTCCTAGTAAACATACATCATGTCCAGAAGATAATGCCTTAACACGGTCCTCGTACATCGCTGACTCCAGCCCACTTTCTCTCTGCCAGTGCTGGCAGTCTGACTGGTGAGGTGTGTGTGCTGGGGAGTCACGCTTCAAATCGTTTTCAGAGTTGTAAGTTTGGCTTTTCCTTGTCTCATCTGCACCGTGCCTCATATCTGAGAAGGAAACAGCAGCTCGGAGTGATACCCTTGGCAGGATGAAGACCATGTTCTGGAGCTCTCAACCACAAGATTTTGGTATGAAGTTCATGCAGCTGGAAAGAGACGTTTCAGGCCCTTATTCCATCAGCTTTCCTAGGGGACCCTGTTTTCCACTGGGTTTCACACATACATTTCTGCTGAAGAGATTGCAGGCCCTGTTGTGGCTTCTCCCTTGCTTGCAAAGCACCTCGGCAGGGACGGGGCACAGATGGCAGCCTGTAAGAGTGAAAGCAGAGAAGGGATTGCCCCTAACCTGGAACAGTTTCACAAGAAGGGGAACATTTTATCTCTAACATGGTTTCTTCAGCGTGTCAAAGTGCCAAAGCTTGGAGTGCTGCTTCGCCGCTTACTGAGCAAAACAATGCCTGTGGTCCATAAGGCACTCTGACGAGATGACCAGTTAGTTAACACCAAGCTACCATGATGCTGAATATCTGAATTCACCATATTTAGGCTGCGGTAAAGGCAGCTAACAATACAAATCTGTTTTTTCCAAGAAAAAATCAGTTCCTTCACCTGACCCAAGAGCAGGTTACAAGGTTTCGTCAGCAGAGATGAGAGTCAGCTGAAGGCCTGATGCAGAGAGATGCTGAGTACCTCAAGCTCTGAGATTCAGTGGCAAGCTCCAGCTAAAATGGCTGGATGAGATTCAGGTCTGAAAGACTAATAGATCAAATATCCAAGTGCCCTGCTCAGGTTGGTAAGTCCTGGCCTGCAAGTGAGCAAAGCCTCGCAGGGGCCAGGCTGTGGCACTGCACTGCCCTAAGTCTTGACTTTCCACCAAGAGAGTCATCCTATGCCGCTCCTGAGATCCCACAGGCCTAGCTGCTTTCTGTGGCTTGCTTGATGAGCATATGGATCATCTCTTTCCCTTAAAGCCTCCTCATAAACAACCAGTCAAAATAGTGGGAATAAAGTCACGAAGCGGAGCGTTGGGGGAGCTGCCTGCCAAGGCGCTCTTTCGCTCCAGCTTCCCAGGGTCATCCCAGGACAGCTGCAGCTAGCTCTGCAGCGCGAGAAGTTAAATTGTTCACAGATTTGTCTGCAAATAGCTGCTTCAGGACCGATTGCTTAGAAGGAAAATATTTTAACAAGCAATGAAAAGCAGCACATAGCTCTTTAAACAAACAGGCTTTACTGCCACTTGTAGGAAGGTCTGTTGCAGCTCCTTAGCAGCGTCTTAAAGCTCTGGTGTGGACACAAGGCACTTTCCCAGCCTGTGGATGGGTCTGTCTCATTCTCAGGAAAGCCCATGGAGGCCCTGCTCAACCAGGTCCAACCCAGTGATACCCTGCAGGGTCCACTGCCGACTTGGAAGGGCAACCCCAAAGGCACTGTGGAGCCATTGGAGGTGAACAGTGAGAGCAGCCGTTCTCATTATGGTCATCTCTTAAACCAACACAGTCGTCTAATAATGAAAAAGACACCCTCAGCCGTTTAAGAGATGAAATACTGAATCTGCACACATGCCACTAAAGATGTCCAAGTGTGATGCTAGCTGTACTAGTAGTACCCTGCCAGCAGTAAACAGAAAGCACGAGTCTTTACTATTCTCCATTCATCGGCATCGTACATTTGTTTCTTCGGTATTTATTTATACCAAATAGGGCATAAAATACAAATGCTGCGAAGTTCAGAAAACCCTGTACCAGCCTCAGCTCAGCCCAAGGCTAACCATCAGCTGTATCTGCAATAACAAGAGTGAATAACAAGAGTGCGTCAGGAAATCATGCTGTCGTGCTAAGATAGCAGAAAAGAGCTTAGTTTGGTTTTCATCAGACTGTGGCTTTACAGACATACCAGAAAGAGGAAAGGAATATTAAAGAAACATGTTTTCCTCTAGTTCTTGTGGGGTTTGCTACTCCATAGATTGAATAAGAGCCTGCTTTCAGACACTCACTAATGCAAAGACTTTTTTGCAGAAGTAAGAGGCAAGGAGGAGTAGGTGCTACATATACTTGCATCCTCAATCTTTTTTTCCTTGTTTGGCGAGTTTCATGTTATGGCTGTTTGTCAAAATGGAGATCAGAGAATTAAGAGCTAAAGGCCCCTATGTTTTACATGTAATGTTGTCTTGGCAGTCAGTGAAGGACAGCTAAAGGACAGCTATGTCCTTCAACACAATACCTGAAATCCTGTTTCTTTACAGTTAAAAAGCAATACTGTCACATGCTCTGCACTAGAAAGACACGAGTGAGACGTTGAGAGCCTCCCCGTAACCGTAACCACTGCTTTGATCCTTTTCAGATCAAAACGAAGTACTCTTTATTTTGCTCAGCTTGAAAGATACCAACTACAACACTTTGATAAAACGGATTTTTCCCTGTTCACATTAGTTTCTTTTCCCCCACAAACATGGACTGGCATAGGGTGGATTTTCGTCCATGACTTTTCATTCCGGTTAATAAGACAGTAATTATTTAAGTCGCCATTTTCCTAATATTTCTCATTCCTCCAGGAAATTTTATCAGAAAAATGTTAAGATGAATATTTAAATGCTGCGTCCATGCTACCATTGTAAAAGGTAGCATGTGAAGAAATGTGTTTCAAATTTAACTAATTTTCACTATGTCCTGAACATATCATTGGAAGTTCACTGTTTGTTCTGGGAAAACAACTTTTAACAAAAACATTCCACCTCCTCTAAATATCCTTTGGCTTCTCTCTCTATCAGTTCTGCAGCTCAGACAGTAAGCAAAATAACAAATTTTCAGCACATGACGCATACTAAAAATCTGAGGATCAAGCGTAACTGCTGATGTGTGGGAAAATTGCTAGGTAGACTGGTAAATATTAGTATTAATTTCCCTTTTAAAAAACTAGAAAGCAGATTTTTTCTAATGTTACATGAGAAAAACAATACTTACATTCTACTTAAACATGAGGAAATGCACGACTTGGTTGCCCTGTGCCATCCGATGTCTGCCTGTTGTGCATTGTGATCGATGTTTAATTAAAGCAGTCTGAATTCTTTGGGCTTTATACATGTGTGCTTAGCTATGTGTGTACCAAATTACGTAGCAGCCTGAAGATTATTACACCCCAGTTTCTGCACAGATTGTACTAAGTTCTGGCTCAGAATATAAAACCTGTTAGGTCTTCTTTCTTAGCAAAAGCAACATACAGTCACTTCTGCATCCAGCTGGTTATTCTCAGTCTGTCCACAACAGCTCACTATTCAGTTAAGCCAGTGCCGTGCGTGGTCAAGCTATGAACCTGCTGAGAGAAGCGAGACGTTATACATGATCTCATGTCTTTGCAGGATGCTTACAAATCCTGGCTTTGCGAGTTTAATCTTCATACTGTTTCAGCAATGCAACTTACATTGCAGCCCTACAAGCACCGACAGGAGCGTTACGCAAGAGGCATCAGTCCGTGAAGAGCTCCTCAGCCAGCCATGCCACAGAAGAAAATAGGAGGCAATTATGCCTTGCTTGAACCTGAGTAAAAGCCATTGTAATTCACCTGCTGAAGAATTCTAATTTTGCATGAATCACCTCAAAAAGGAATTTTTAATTTTTTTTGCAAGTTATATGAAGTCCTTCATCCATCACCAGAGTATCAATTCTCTAGACCAAACTTCTTTTTCACAAAAAACAAGGAGCCTGAGGAGACATACTTGAGGTGGGCTGTTCCTGCTGTGTGAGGTGGGTTTCAAAACAAAGTCCAGTTAGGAACTACTGTGGCAGAGAGTGTTCTGCTCTGTGTTAACAGGGCAGGGGGTGGGGGAAGTCCAGCATATTTTGTGTGCTACTGTAATAAAAAGTAATTATCAAGCTGGCATGAAAATGAGAAAGCAAAAGGTTACAGTTCTAAACCCAAGAAAAACAGTATTATAGTTGTATTTTTAGAGCAGTCGAACCATTCGGGTATGTGAGCATCCTGACACATTTCTTCATGACACCACAGAATGATGGCTCAGTTTCAAAAAGCACCAAAGGATGCACCATCCTGTATTATATTCGTAGGGTTTTTGTCAAATCAAATCTGATGGAAAGGAAAAAAAGAAGAATATAGAAGGAGAATGGCAAATAGACAAGGAATAAGGGAACATTAATGGAATTTTCAAACAAGGATGTCTAATTTACTGAAATGTGCCACAGTTTAATCAATTTTAAATGCATTTAAGTTCTTTCGAGCAACAAAGCTAGCCTCAGGGCAGTGGAAAGCGTGCATTTTTAGTAAGTCACAAGAGCATAGATTTATGAACGTATTATGATAGCAGTACTAAAATGAAATATCGCATGGTTAAATTTTAACGACTGAGAAACAACTAAAAAGGTTGTAAGTGCACATTTAAGCCCCCCTTGTGTACTACGAAACCAAATAGGTCTTTTTGCTTTTTTTTTCATTTTGCTTTAGAAAATCTATGGAATTAGTGGTGCAACAGAACAGAAGCAACAGAGCTCTGATGAGGATTCAGAAACCAGTGGTGCTTAAAATAGCTCAACTTTAAAAAGGAAGTGATGTGCTGAAGGAAAATCCTGATGCTAAAACAGACCATGAATGTTATCAGCCATGAATGTTTAATATATGCAAATGATCCTAAGAAACAACTGAGGTTTATGCTGAATATGACTAAAGCAAAGTGGCCCAAGTTTTACAGTTTGCAGAAAATAACTCACTAGTGCAATTGTTTTGCTGTGCAAATGTTAACTAATGTACTGCTATCATTCTGATAAATCGGAAAACTAAAAAATGAAAGTATTCAGAACTATAGTGCTAGGGCTCCCATACTGCTTGATTCACCCCTGGTGAATAAAAGATATAATAGATGTTTTGAACCTTAGAACTATCCCGTTGGGAAAAGCTAAGTATTTCTGCCTATTGGAAAGTTTTAGCAATTTTTTAAAGTATCTATTTTTTCAAAGGAACTTCACAAGAAAGCATGCAATTCTATTAGTTATCAGTGCTTTCAGTTAAATAGCAGCATCATTTGCTGCCCTCTGGTGTAGCAAAAAAAGAAAAAATCACTTATAATGAAAAGTAACTGGAATATACAAATTGAGTAAACTGTCGGGATTTCTTAATTTATGAAATAATTAGTAAACCTCAGACTTATACTACCTGGGGTAAAAAGACAGCCACATTACCAAGAGAATGGTAACAAACATAATTAAAAATGAAGGTGACTGTGCGCTTCTGTGGTAATATCTTCTTGATTAAGTATAACCCATTTACAAGTAAACCACCTTAACATGAAGCTTTGTATGTTTTTTCTGCAAGAGTCAAGCTTGGTTCCTCTTCTCTTGAATCATTTACAATTAAGGCACCAGAAGCAAACCTTTCTCCTTTCACTTGCCATCCTCATACTTCTCACTGTACTAATTAATCTTAGACAACATTGTTTCAGTATTTTTAGCTAAACACTCATTAAATACTATATATAATAGCCATTATATTTTTTACTCAAAAGTGCATATATGCTCTGCTCTACAGAGAATTTACAAATGTATGTTAACTAGCAGAACAAAAGTAGGTGAAATTCCTTCTCACCAAATGCAATGCACATCATGTTGGAAATAGTTTATATTTCTCACACTTCACACTGTGTGAAATTCAGCTACAGAAACTCAGGAAAATGAGCCAGAGATCACTGTGGGAAGCCCAGTTAAAGCCATGCTGCTTGGATGTAAGAAGAATACAATGCAAATATCAAGCCAATTTATAAACAGAGTACCCTTCATCTTTCTATCAGGATAGACGTTAAAAATAAATGCAGCCCAGTAGGACATGTAAATAGCCCTATTCTTATGATGCTTCATCCTTTCCAATACTAAAATGTAAAAGAGCTCACTGCCTTAATTGGTTTTAAATATGCTTTGGGATTTAGGAAAAACACCATAGTCCAGAAACACGGTCTTCAATGTCTCCCAATTCTCTTCAAGGATATCTTGAATTCTTAGGAATTCTAACTTCCTTTGGTTTACTCTATTTCTTAAGAAAGCGCAACGTTTCACAATCATTACTTAGTACAGACACGCTAAAACCCTTTTCCAACGACACTAAACAGAAGCACATGCTTAACTGGGATTTGAGCGAGTACACGCAGCAGAACCAGCAAGTTCACTCACCACCTAACTCCAGCTTGTCCCTGAAGGCTGTTTGGCCGTTATAGTGGAAGAGCTGGCCTGTGAGAGGGCATTAATCTTTACTGACGTGTCGTATATTTGTTGCTCACATTTTAAAATAAGAATTGAGAATATCCATGGATAGAGCGAGTTGTTAGCAGTTTATACTCAAATTTTCCTTGAAATGTGTTTTAAGTTCTAATCTATACAAGAGTGTATTAAATTGCATAGTAATTTCCTTCCATGTAAGAGATTCAAGGCTTTTTTTTCACAAAACATTGCAAGTTCAGTTTATGACCCATTAGAAAAGCATTTGTATTCTCACTCCAGCTCTTCCAGATCCTGAGTCCCAGCATGGAGGCTCAAGCTCCTTTGCCTTCAGTGAACTAACCATGGAATTGCTTGTCTGCTGCACGCATTGACTGCCTGTCGGTTGCCAGTGGACCAGAAACCTTATGGAACTACTTGTGGGGCAATGCAATAGTTATCCCTGCTTCTGTTCCTTTTTCTCTCTGGTCAGAGTAAACATGGTGTAGATAAGGCAAGAGAAACAGGAACAGCACCTTTCCCAGTGGGACCTGCCTGTGCCACTCTTTTCCACTAAGTACGTTGCCTACTTGCACAGGGAAAAGGCAGGTTTCCAAGTTTTGGTCATAGAACAGACATTTATTAACAGCAAGAGGAAACTTGATTGATTTAGATATAAATTTTACTCAATTTTTACAAGACTGCATTGCATGCCTACTAGTATGTGCCTGAACTCGGTTAAGGAGAATCTTTCAGCCACGTTCCTCAGTATGTGGGGAACAGATGCTCTTCAAATCACCTGCTGCAGCCTCCATGAAAAGTGAAAGACAGGACTTGTTCCCCACAAAACTTGCAGGTAAAGATTATTCAGGACCATTTCACCCATGGCCTCATCTTAGCATGTGCAATGTAAGTGGAAAAACGCTGCCTTTGAATTCTTCAGAAGACAGCTATACTGACTTGAATTTGGCCTCAGGAACTTGCACACTTTTTCTTACTTTATTACACTATTACGAATAGCTTAGTTTTAGAAGACTCAATAAAGAGCGAGAAGTTTATCACTCAAAAGTTTTGAGATCACTGACTTAAGAAAAAGATCATCAGTAAGCCTGCATACAGTTTTAATACGATCAGGAAACGCTGAACTCTCCCCTCCAACGTAAAAAAGAAAAAACATGCAAAAAAAAAAAAACACCCACAATTACAATGGCTCCACGTCAGAAATAAGAACACTTAATTTCTCCAAGCAACATACCTCTAAGTTTCACTTTGAGGTCTTCCCATTCATTAGAACTCAAAATTTATTTTTACTAGAAGTGAACAGAAAGCCTACTCTAAGTAACAAATCAAAATCAACACCAGTTCCGTTTGCAGTCTGATCTGAGATTGTGTCACCTCAAGGCATCTTACTTAAAACTAGTTGCGAGTAACCCTTATGTTCTTCTTGGAAAGCTCAGAGAAGTATGAAGGAGTCATCTGGCAAAACAGTTTATCTTTTCCCAAGCCTCTGCATCACCTATTCCATATTAACAGCATCTAATCCCATAAGACACTTGTTTAGTGTAATACAGAAAAAAAAATAATCAGTAGATGACCAGAAAGCATTAGTAAGAAAAAAAAAAATAGCTAAACTGGATGAGAGAGAATTAAGGTTTGGAAAATTCAAAACACAGGTGAGAGGAAGATGAGGCAAGAAAACAGTATTTAAAGAAAAGCCATTTTGGAGTTTTATAGCACTACAGCAATTGACTCATGCTGTACCACAAATCACCCCACACAATAAATGCTAACAACATATCAAACCCTTCCAGTGTCAACAAGTTTCCTCTCTCTCTCTCTCTCCTCCAAACAGTTGTGGTAAGCAAGCAGCAAACAGGAAAATGCTGGAAAAATGCTATCTGCAAAGTACCCGAGCCTTGCACCTCGGATGGTTGCATCCAAACACTTAACGCTGAGCGACCAGCACTCCTTTTAGAACAAAGGGCTCACATTAGCAGATAACCAACCAAAACATTAGAAATGCCCAGCAAGTTTTATTATTTTCCGTTAAAAAAAAAAAAAATCCGAGAGTACAGTTAAATTGAGTCGAAGCTGTCCAGAAGCAGGCATTTTACAAGACTTCTCCCCGCCAGAGTCCTTCGAGGGAACACCGACACACGAGGCGAGCGGAGGGAGCGGGAGGAGGGAGGGCCGCAGGCGCCAGCGCTCCCCGCGCTCACCGGGGCAGCTCCTCCCACCTTCCCGCCGGCGCGGGGGCAGCCCAGCGCCGCCGGGATCGGGATGGTGATCGGGGTGGGGCTCGGGCGGCCGGCGGGCGCCCTCAGCGGAGCCCAGCCGGGCCGCCACCGCGCCCCGCACGGAGGGGCGGCCTCTGCGTTGCCGCCGCTGCTCGCTCCGGCCAAGCCGCCCCTACGGTACATCGCCCCGGGACCGGAGCCGGGGCCGGGACCCGAGCGGGGCGGGCTAGGACTCGTCGGGCTTGTCGGCAGGCGGCCCGCAGGGCTGCAGCATCTTCTCCATGAGGTTGAAGCGGACGCGCGCCTTGCTCTCGTTCTCGGCGATGGCGAAGTAGTTGAGCAGGTCGAAGTGGCCCATGTAGGAGCAGTACGAGTCCCGGTGCTGGTTCACCAGCCACTCCCACTTGGTGGTGTCGGCGTGGCCCGTCCCGATGTACTTGGACTGGAGGTGCTCTAGCTGGCTGTGGATGGTGTAGCGGTCCGTCATGGCGGCTGCCGGCAAGCGCTGAGCGAAATGGCGAGCGGAAGTGACGTGACGTCACCTCACGTCCCGTCCTCCTCCCTCCCCAACCGGGGCGCAAACACCTTCCCCGCCCAGCCCTTGGGCCGGCAACGGTTATTTACGGCTCTGCGGTTTGCTCTCAACGGAAATTTAAAAAAAAAAATGTATATTTTCAGGAGGTGGGTGCCTTCCTGCGGCGGTGCACGATGGGAGCGGGCCCGCTGGCGGGGCGGAAGGGCATGACGGGAGTTGTAGTCTCCGCCTGGCGCCGCCCCGGCGAGCTGGGCCCCGCCGCGCCGGGCCCCGCCGCGCCTGAGGGAGACTCCGCTTCCAGCGGCCGCGCTTCGGGGCGCGGCTCGTCCCCGCGGCTGCCAGTGTCTCTGTACAAACTGCGTTTCGTTTTTGCTTCCTGAACAGGGAAGCGTGGGATGCGGGGAGCCTGGCTCTGGAGAAAGAAGAAGCTACCGGGAAAAGAGCCAGGAGGTGCCCGGAACAACCCGAAACCGTCCTTTCCCTCAGCCCGTGGCTAGAGGGCAGCGCAGCACTTTCTGTGGGAGCTTTCCTGCAAGAAGTCCTCATAGGGAAAGGCTTAGGAAGCGCACAGCGTCCTCCCAAAATAAGTAGTTTGGTGAGGTTAGGTCTGTTCCAGGCAGCTGAGGGAAAAGTACCGTATGTCCCATCCCTGTTCCTTGGTAGGGCTCAGGGCTCTTCAGTTACTTTTCCCCAGGCAGGCTGTGCTGTTGAGCAGGGTCAAGGGATTTAACCCAAAGTTAATTAGTACTGTTGAAAAAGGGGTTTTGACAGTGCAGGTAGTGTTTTACGTAAATGTTAAATTCGCAAGCAGATGTAAACCCCACAGAAATGATAAATTGCGTTGCCTATCTTCTTTGGTCAAAATGGATCTTGAGATAAATATTATCATCCACCACATAAGCAGTCTTTTCCAGCTCTCTTCAAGATCCTACATAATGTTAAGTTTTAAATACATGAAATTATTCATGCTTTCATATGGTGGTAGTGTTTTTAATTACTTGTTTTAAAATAGGAAAGACACATTGCCAGGAATTTTCCAATGGGACACTGAGCTATTTCTTCCTGGCCTTGTAAACGGCCTGTAGGCAAAAGAAATCCACAGAAATATTCTGTGAAAACCCAGATGATTCTAAGCCCCTCGTTTAAAAACAAGCATCTTATAAAACCAAGGCCACACAAAGCAACGTCAAAATAATGCCCTGAAGTGTCCTTACCCTTTAGTGCAAAGAACTAAATGAGGACTGTAATTTTTTATTATTATTTTTACGAGGATCTGTTGAGTCATTGCTATCAAGGCTTACTTAGCAGGAAGCAGTTTACACAGCTGTATACAGCAATTGCACTCTATGGTTGCTTCCGCAAAGACCAAGAGAGAAAAAACAAACAAACTCAAGTCCTCAGGGGTTTCTATATATATATCGGTGTATAGAAAGACAAAGAAAGACATATTCTGAACATGGGAAAGCTGTCAGCTCTTTTTCAAACGATACCTTTCTAAAGAGCAGGACAGTATGAAGGACGCTAACTTTTGATTGATGTTCAGTGCCAACACGATGACACATAGGGCTGATTTCAGAGCAGTTTTCAAATTATCGTCTTGGAAACTCTAAGCCAGGAGATGTATTGATTAAAATAATCAGTTTTCAGAATAGAAAAGATGCCCAGAAGTTTATCCATCTCTTGCACCTGTTGCAGAAATTTCTAGGAGTAATAGTTGCATTACACCAAACAGGTGTTAGCATTCTAGTTCAAAAAAACACCCTGAAAGGCAAGTGTAAACCTGAATTTTTCAGCAAGCGTGATAGTGGGCCAGATTATAACACTGCATCCAGAATTCTGTGAAAATACAAAAAAAAACCTCACTGTATATTGGTTTTGATCAAAAACTCCTCTGAGAGTACGAGACAAGCTTACTAGCTTGGAAGAAAGCTTACTAGGAAGAAAAAATTGGTAGTAAAGTTACCAGCCAACAGGCAAATAACAAATATTTATAAGTAATTACCTAACTTCAAATTTCACCTGAAAAATACAAAGTTTCAGCTGCAAGCTTTGAAGAATTACGTTCCATTATATTCACTTTATTTCTTCTTCCACGTAAAAATAAAATCTGTTGCTGTGCCTTGTTTTTCTTGTTAGGTCCATGCAAAATGGATGCCTGCACTTAGGCACTTTTCATTTCAAGTTTAGGAATAGTAAGTGACTGGGGGGAAGGAGAGGATGTAAATACGCATACATGCACAGATGTGGATTTTATAGGGAGAGAATTAGCACCGAGTGATAATACACTTGTACGATTAGGATTCCTGAATAATTTAGCATTCTAAGATATTTCAAGGGTTTTGTACTGAATACTATTAAATATAATTATCAAAATATTTTACACTTGTCTTGGTCTCTGAAGTCACGTTGATAAATAGTGGCTGAAACAACCGATGCTTACTTACAGAAATCACATAAATGTATTAATTTAAGTGCTGAAATAATCTATTAGGAGATTAAAGCCGTATTGCTTCAAGCCAAGATGCAAATGCTCGAGATCCCAGGAGCACGTAATGAATGGCAGTGGCCACTGGATGTCAAAGTTGGACCTGCAGAAACTCTTCTTCCCTAAAACGGGAATTGGTTGTTCCTCCAAAATGAAGAGGGTAGAGAAAGCAGGTAGACCAACAAAGAGTGACAGCAACTGTCCGCTGCAAGATACAACCGAGTTTTTTGATTTCGTACTGACTCTTCAGGTAGGAGAGTGAAGATATAAATACCTCACAAACAAGGGGATGCGACTATTTTAATAGCTAAATCCAACACACACTCAGAAACATGATAAAAATGGAGAGGTGTGCCTTTTTTCTTTTCCCCCGAAATTCCTCTGTTCTTCACTATATTGCTTTATCCTATATCTGAAATACAATTTCAGAGTAAAAAAATGTTTGAGATTGCATTTGCCTGGAAAGAATAGTGCTAGAAATTAAGAATTTTTTTTATATTAATATTTATATATATATTAAGATATAAAAAATATTAAGAAGTTAGTGTCTTTATGTGAGAAATTACCTTTTTTTCATTAAAAGTATGCATTTTCTTCAGAAATATGTTGCTTCTACTGTAGCAGCATTCTTAAATCATTATTTGCAGAAGTCACATTACCCCTTAGCATTTTTAGTAGGCTGCAAAAATTACTTTTCTTTAGTTGCAGGGTCCTTTTTTTCCCCCAGATTTGCTGTGTCATCACATACACTGCAAAAGCCTTTTTGTGATGTATGCAGTTTCTCAGATGCTGCATCAGATGCCTACCAATACCAACAGCCTCAGCAAGCCCTTACTTTGGCCCTGTAACAGGTGGAAGATCTTTTTACTGCTTTTCTCAGAGGTCCCATGAAAAAAATTTTTTGTAAGCAAGTGTCTTTCTCCAACTTGTTTTGCGTAAGGTCCTCTAATCTCTTTTCCTTGCCGTCAGAATTCTGATTTTGCGCCAGTGTGAAAATATGTCTTCACATGGCAACCACCTGCAGCCTTTGGGGCTGCTTCTGAGACGGAGGAAATACAGCATGGTTAAGTTTTAAACATTCTTCTCTAGACTGACTGTGAGAAACTCTGTTTTGCTATTGCTTTTATTTTATAGTGTGTAAATACCCACGTATCCAAAAGCTTCTTTTAGGGCTGTGCCTCTAATTTATTGCGAAAGCTGGAATAAGAACGTCAAATAAAAAAATAGGAAAAGAAATAATACCATGTATCCTGCCACTGAAAGCATACACTTCAAGTTGCTATGTTTCAATGTTCCTACCTGGAAAAAGGAATCGTATTATTTTAAATCAGACTGCAACTGGAGAAATCCACTGCTGAAAAATTATCTTGGCCTGAGGATCAGGTAAGATCGGGCAGTGGCACGCTTAGGCTTTGATTTGATATTGTATGGTGTATCAAGCCTTGGGACAGTGATTCGCAGCTGGCTGGGAATGAAATGTTGGGCTGAAAATCATGCACTCTTTTTAGTTGCAGTTCTAAAATTTTTAGGATATTTTTGTTTTGTTTTCGTGGCATCAGATGCGGCCAGAGTTATGCACTAAGCTCTATTAAAACTCCCTAAAGCATTTCTAAAATAACGTATTCTAGAGCACACTATTACTGCGTGATGGCAGAGTGAAAAGATCAAGTTAATTGCCCCTTCTCCATCAAACTGGGTGGATCTGTGACCTGCACTAACGCTCCCTTGCCTGGGAGCAGCTTACGGATCTCAAAGATTTGGTCAAGCGGCTTCACGCTCCACCGCCTGCTTGTGAATATTATCATGACGTGCTACTTCTTCTGTATACACTTGAACAACAGCGACAGTGCCTTAGATGCCTTAATTAATTAGCTTAAATTAGAGGCCATTGGGAATTTCCTAGCATGGTGCGGGAGCACCCTAAAAGCAGAGCCACGGCAGGGGTCACTAGCACAGCGCTTCCAGATGCGGCTCTGAAATAACGTGATGATCTGAGAAATGTGGTGCACGGAGAGAACAGGCAGCACCTCTGCCAAGAGCACAGCGGAGTTTTGGGAGAGGCAGCTCTCGCTTGCTCTTTAGAGGGAAGTTGTCTGTTGCAAAGCCGCCATGCTGAAAATAAAAGCCCCTCCGCTAATGTGATTAGTTACTGCCTCAGGCTAAAAATAGAGCTAATAATAGCCTGCCAGGTGAATCGAAATTGTTTGTGTCCATATACATTATTTGTAATGGGAAAGGTTTGGTCTTGTCATGCATTTTGCAATAAAATGAAGTAATAGTAGTAAACGCAACAAAACAAGGGAAGACTGTGGGACTATCCACGATGCAGCTGTATTCTGCCCACGCTTTTCTTTGGGTGTCTTTCCTTCATTCGCCCCAGATAAACTGTCCCAGCTAATACAGCTATTAATTGTGTTCAATAAGGTATACGAAAGTAGCAATGATGAAAGATACATCTTTAAGTAGGCCTTAGAGAAACTTATCAGAAACATACAGGAGCTTAAATTAGAAGAAATTGATTTGACCATTGAGTAGCTCTGGATATCATTTCCGTGGCTTTCTGTGTACAGGGAAGAGTAAGGACAGAGGAGGTGACTTTCTTTTTTTTAAGTCTGACTCTTGAAACTGCCTAATGCAGCTCTTTCTTTTTTTATCTGCCACATAAGTATCATGTTTTAAAAATACTAATTTCTTTGGAAAGGTGCTTAAAAATGTGCTGTACAAGGAAGCCTATCTCTAACCAGCCTTTTCCCCCTCCAGCTTCCCGCCTACACACATGCACCAGGATTCATCATTTCACCTCCTGTTCTGCAGTAAGCACAGAGGACATCGGGGTCGTTGTACTTATCTTCACAAAAATCTGTCGTCTGTGTTCTGCACAAGGGCAAAACTCGGCTCTTAATGCACAGCGAGTCAGTTCGTCAAAGTAAAAAATAACAGGAGAAGCATGGAGCCACTGGTATCAGGGAGTTATCAGCTTGTCTATTTGGTGTGTGTTGTGCTAATTCATGTTATGAAATTTCAGGCTGTAGATTGCTCCCGAGACAGGCAGGGGCAGCAATGGATATTTAGGAAATCAGCATCATTACAGAAGGAAGAACATAACTGTTCCTTCCGCGCATCTCTAGGGAGAGGCAAACCAGTAACTGCCAGTTAACCGCTTGTTTCTCAACTTGGGCTGGGAACTTCCTCATTTGAAATAAGAAATGTATGTAAGCCTCTCGCATTTGCTGTAAAAGTAAAGCTTTCACTAGTAAGGCTATGCAATGTATCTCACCTTCAGCTTTATCAAAGTATTGCTGTTTATTACATTTAGGGCAGAAAGAACATATTTTTTCAGAACACCAAGTACCATAGAAAAATGTCTATGTTCAAAGCATAACTCTTGATAACTCAACATAAGTGTCTTCTTGCTTGCTGATTTCATTCTTGGGAATGTCTTGTTTGTCACCAGATGAAAATTGCTTAATTCACCAGATCCTCAAAATAAAAAAGCAAACCCCGAGTGTTGAGAGCTGTCAAGGAATGAGCCACGGGACGCAGGGTATTTACAGTCAGGACTGGGCAATGTTAGTAATGTACGGTGATAGCCATCCCATCTACGTATTTTGGTATGTGATTTGAAAGCTTGAAAGAGAATTGTTAATTTTGGAAACCAAACATATGCAAGGAGTACAGCAGAAAGATGTTACCTGTTTTAGATTGTAATATTTCTCCCCACCTCCTCATCACCACGCACACTGAGAAACCTTGAACTGGAGAAAATCAAAAAAACTGCTGGAAAAGTATTGTCAAACCCAGGCACTCAGTAATCACCTGAAACTGGAAATTTTTAAGTAAGCTTTTAAAATGGTGATTTTTTTTGCTGTTGTTTTTAAGTAGCATATTGTTTGATTTCTTTTTTTTTTTTTTTGCATGTCGAGATTCCCTATTTCCCTTAGTTTGTATTTGCTTTTCTCCACAAACGTTTGAAAGTATTTATTTGTATATTTTTTTTTAATATATGTTTGAAGGTACTTAGTTTAGAAAATTAAAGCTAAAATGTTCATGTGCTTAAATGGTTGCAGGGACAGAGGCTTTAAGAAAAGCACCAGTCATTGTGAAAACTGTTGGTGCTGGGGTTGTGATCTGGATCCCCACAGGATGTGCGTAGATCATGTAGAAGTCGGCGGCTACATCTCTCAGAATAGCTGTTGTGAAGAACAGACAATTTGGTATTCACGTACAGCTGCGTATTGAAACCCACTTTTAACGTTTTGGAAAAGCCTTCAGTATGAAATTAAAACATTTGCAAAACGTGACTCTCTGTTCCCTTTTCCCTATCTTTTCAGCCTCGTGTAACTTCACGATGAGCACCTCTTGGCTAAGGCGTTCTCCTGCAGTGTTCATACTGGAGCTCACCCAGCAGGACCTCATTCGTGGCCTCACGGTGGGGTTATGATTGTGCCAACTAACAGTGGCTATTGGTGAGGTTCACCTCTGGGCACGGACGTAAAGATATACCTGGTTTTGACCAAGACTAATGGGATCTATTTCTCGGAGGCAGGGAGAGGGAAGTGCAGTCTCCCCAGTGGGTTCTTTGCTGTCAGCTCCAAATGCAGCCTAGAGGTTCCATCAGTAGCTGTTAAGCATTAGGTATTCCAAGTGCTAAGACCACTGGCAACCATCATTCATACCTGGCACCTCAAAAGGATCAAGCCTGAAGGGTAAGGAAAGATTATTGGTAGTTCCAGGTGTGCCAGAAAAAAAAAAAAAAAAAAAAAAAAAAAAAGGTTGGCATTCCAGGAGCAGGCTGGGGTAGAGATTCCCATGCCAATGTGTGCATGAGTCTGTGACTGCCTGTAACTGGCATGACACCTCCACCCTTGTCACACTCGAGAATGTAGTAAATTATTTGCAACCCTTGAAAGAAAAGTCAAAGACAATTAAAGCAATTCATTCTCAACTACAATTGCCATTACAGCAAGTTGCCAGATGGTTTTTATAAGCAAGGGATGAACGCACACCAGTAACAACAGAAAACGCCATTGGAAAGAATCTAATCTCTTTTAGTTAAAGGACCATGAAGACGGATCAGTACAGCTTTTCTCTCCCCTCATTGAGTTCCGTGTGTGAAGAGGAGCTGAAGATTATTCTCCTTTAAAATGCATTTATTCTATCTCACATAGGTAACCACACGCAGAATAAAGGCTCCACAACCTTTTCTGTGCCGTGGCTGCCTGCTGGATTTGTCACTGTGAAAAGGGCTGCTCTGACTGACTCAGCTGCAGAACTGATATGTCTTGTCAGTGGAGAACAGACTTGGGTAGATGCTGAGTCACAAACTTGCTTGCATAACTGGAAGGGTAAAACAAGCTTGTCAAGTGACTCACTTTGCAATTTGACATGCATCTCATTCCCAAATGCACATGCACCTGTATTTTGGGATAGCAGGGGTAGTTAATTACAGTTTGAGTCATTTCAGTGGTACCCATGGAATGGTACCACAATTCTGAAATGTTCTGCTGTTCAGCTCTCTCTCCCATAACCCCTGGGATCTGGCCAACTGTTTCTTCCTTCACACAGGGGGAAAAAAATAAATCTGTGTTTTCCTTCACTACTAAAACCAGTCACCATTACTATCCTAACAGGTCCTCACATGGAGCTCAAGTCAAAAACCGAGCATCAGTGCTTTGCACCTTTTTTAAGGGACTATTATAACCCTATTTAAAGGACTTAGCAATGAACTATTTTAAGTGGTAAGTTAGGGTTAGGAAAGAAGGTGGATCTTTCGTGTGTGTGTAGAATTCCTAAACAGTGGCATAGAAATCATAAGCCAAAATCTTCCTGCAGATGTCGGTATATTGCTTTGACTGCTGTTCGTGGGAGGAAAAAATGGGCCTGTTAGCTCAGAAGATCTGGGGCTCAAGAGGAATTTGAAAAAACTTTGCATTGACACAGAGTAGTTTGTCGGATGCTCTGTCAGCCAAAGAAACAGAAACATGTAACTGTGCTTTAAGACAAAGCTAGCCATA
Source organism: Chionis minor (assembly GCA_013398295.1). Classification (NCBI taxonomy): domain Eukaryota; kingdom Metazoa; phylum Chordata; class Aves; order Charadriiformes; family Chionidae; genus Chionis; species Chionis minor. The sequence continues at coordinate 188,983 of VZSF01000206.1, forward strand.
AATCTAGAGGAAAAATCGTGTTGAGGGCAGACATTTACTTTATGGATGTTACTGTTTCCTTTCTAAAGCACATTAGGAAGTCCAATAGTCTTTCTTCTGAAAATTGTATAGTATCCTACAAGCACTGACTCTTGACGGCCGTACCAAGAAAGGAAAATACGAGCCTAATCGAATAGAGGAGGACGTTGACACAAGCAGCGATGAAATCCCTTACCAGAAGCCCCCCGCTGAACTGGTGGCAGCGCAGGCTCCTTGCTGGGGCTGCGCTGTGCCCGTCCCCCAGCAGTGCCTCCAGCTCTCCCTGAAGACTTTTCACCGACTCAGCTCAGCCCACCATCTCTAGGTGAGACTTGTTTGTGACCATAACAGTTTGCTTTGGGTAAATCAGCCCTTTGGAAAATTTTATTGTCAGTTAAGTTTCTGTTTCCTCCCACGTCCTTGAGCAGAGTCTGAGCTGAGCCCACACTCACCCTGACACATTTCTCGCCCTTCTCACACTGCACGTCGTGGAGCTCCTCCGAGAGCTGTATTTTGATTTGTATACAGAGATAATCATATATTTAACTCCAACGAGCTCTACGACTTTTACAGCAAATCTGAAAATTTTCACTTTCTTACTCAAACCAAAGTGAAACTCAGGATGAGACGCGGGGGGCAGGGGGGGAGAGGGATGTGGTATGTGGTGTGTGGTGGTGGTGATGCATCCGAATACACTTTTAAAGTATTTTTACCAATATGCTCCATACAAACAACAACTTGTACGTATGCTCTGACAACATCTTTTCAGCTGCTTGAATGCAACCGCCAACTCAGAAATCCCACAGCTATTGGTTATTCTGGGGCTGTCTCAAGACAAAGGTCACCATCAACTTACTTCTTGTAGTTTTCTCCTGAATGTTGTTAATGGCCTGGGAAAGAAACACAGAAACACTGTGTCTGTCTAAGAAACACTTAGACAGACTTTTGGTGGTAGTTTTTTTCCTAAGAAAGGTACTTTAATGAAGGTACTCTAGTGCAAAACAGATGTGTGGTAGTATTGGGTTTGGATTGCTATGCCCCTACCTGGGTGTGAGCCCCTACTTCGCCAAGGTTTGGGGCATCAGAGTTGAGATTTTTGGATCAGCTCATTAGGAAGCTGGGGCAATCACAATTCTGGCTGTGATTTGCAGTTGTGTAAGTATGTGAATTCTGGGGGCTAGTTTGGGCTTGTCTCTAGGATCTGGGAAGCATTTCAACAAAAATACATGTTGTAACTGCTAAAGCCAGCTGCCAGAGCATTTGTATAATTAACTTCATTTTGCTTTCTGATTCTTGTCCTAAGGGCATTGGCTAGAGGACACACATGGTCTATTCACTCACCTGGGTACATGATCGTTATGTTTTGATTCTCCTCTATACCAGTATCAAAACATCCCACTGCCTTTCCTCCATCTTACGCTTCCTGTATTTTTTAATATTGGGCCTGTCTCACTTGATGCCATGATCAAACTTCCATTGACTTCACTGAAAGCAGAATTTGGCAATTAATTTTAACTGGCTTAGACTTCTTCCTGAGTAGCACACAATATTTTCTATGGCAACTGTATAGCATTCACACTTAACGAAGAAATTATTTAAGAGAGAGTAGTGGAAAGATGGCTGTAGAGAGGCATAAGCCTTAACAGAAACAAAATACCTGTCAGAAAAAGGTAGAGACTTGAAAAGACATGTAATCTTTTCAGGAAAGGAGAGGACTAGCACTCAGGGGATTTGGATGCAGCTTCTGGTTAGATCAAGGCTTCCTGTACACCTGGAGGCATTTTGACACTTTCTGTGATTTCTTTCCCATCTATAATACATGGGTAGCAATACACATAGCAGTATTTTTAAAGTAATTGCTTGCAAATTGGTTTAGAGAGCCTGGAGTACAACATAGCCTATAAATGTAATGCAATATTATTATTGTTGTCACATAAATTGAAAACCTAGCTTAGTCCATCAACTTAATTTAATTGTCACCAAAGCCATGTCTATGGCAGGGTTTATAACATGTATTGGAAAACCATCTTGCAAGTGAAAGCGTTGTCCTTCAGGAACTGGCACATCTCTCTCCTTTTGTCTTCAGGGAATAAGACTCTGAAAATTTCCATGTAGTACCAGTTGAAAGGCTGACAGGCATATTACTGGGTGTGTAAGAGAATTTGGAGAGTGCTTCTTTGCGCTTAATTAATCTGTCTTATGGCTTGTAATATACTGCAAACACTTGTTAAATTGTTAAAGTGCCTGATAGAATTCTTTGACCAAGACACAAACAGCCTGGATACACCTCAGCACCTAATAATCCAGCATCAGCTTGGCAACGCGCGCTGTCAGGCTGCCAGCTGGTGCCAGGCGAGCATGTTTTACGTCCTGCGCTGACAGACAGAGTGTGGGTAGGTTGCTCTACCCAGACACCTGAACAAAGACAGAGTGGTTTTCAAAGAAACCTACAAACGGTTGAACTGCAGATATGTATCGTCAGAAACAACAAATCTCGGGAGAATCAACTCAGTAGATTGGTAACCAAGATTAAAATGAAATGTAGGTGTGTTGCAGTGAGAATGTCGGCAAATGAAGAGCTGGCTTTGCTGGAGCAGCTAACGAGGTTATCTTAAACACTCTTCACGCAGTAACAGGCATTAGATGGTGAGTCTGGCTGCTCTTGCACTGTGGGATGTGGGATTTAAGGGCTACCTATTTAGAGGGATCTTTCAGGGCCAATATCTGGCCTCTGCAGCTGTTGATTTTCAACCACATTAGAATCACAGATTAAGAGAGACCTCAGGGAGTTATTTTGTCCAACTTCCTGCTCGAAGCAGAGTCAACCTGATTTCTGACCAGGTATCTCTGCGCTTTGTCCAGCCAGGTCTTGAAAATCTCCAAGAACAGAGATTCCACGGCTTCTCCAGACAATCTCCTGTTCCAATGCTTCATTGCCCTCATAGTGAGGAATTTTCGTTCATATCCTATTGGAACCTGCCCTATCTCACATTACAAGCATTGTTTCTCATTCTCCTGCTATACACTTGGGTTGTATCATTAATCTCTTCAGTACTTTAAGTCTGCTGTTAGGGCCCTGAATCTTTTCTTCTCTGGGCTAAACAAGCCCAGCTCCTTCAGCCTCTCATCATCTTGGTGACTCTGCTGGACCCACTCAAGTTCATCTACATCCTTCTTACACTGGGAATCCCAAAATCTGTTGACTTTCTTTCAAAAGGAAAGGAAAGGGAGCAAGAACTCTTCCTATACCTATAATGTACTTTCTGCATCATGTAGCTCTATAGCAGCAGGGAGGGTTATTTATCTGCTTGCACTTTCTCAAGAGTAAGCAAAGTGTTAGGCAGCAGAAAGAACATTACTAAAGTTTCCAAACCTCATGTCCATACGTTCTCACTGACCAGAGTAGCCTCACAAATTAGCTGTGATTTTGAATTGCAAAAGTAATTACAATGTTCTCTGTGACCGATAAGGGGCTAAACTCTATATGGGGAATCCAGTCAGAGCAAGACAGAGGAATAGAGCCATGTAGGTAATGGAATAATCCTAAGAAAGCTGTATATTCCAAGGTGGCTGGAGATGGAAATGTAGGGAATCTCTCATCTCAGTGTGTCTTTTGGCCTCCCGTGTTTGCTATAGGGTTTAAAGGAGGAGACTGTACAGTATCAACCGAGCAGGTGACCTGACCCCCGTGAGGGGAAAAAAGTCTCTGTAAAGATGTAATTAATTTAACTGTCACTGAAGCTACAGATATGGCAAGATTTCAAACATCACTTGGAAAATTTTCTTGCCATGTCATATAATAGAAATATTTTTCATCACAAATTGAGGTGTCTATCTCCTGTCATCTTCGAGTAGTGAGCATATGAAATTTGATATGCAGGTATTCGGTGTGTTATTTGGAATGGAAATGAAGTACAGAATTGCTTCTCTGAGTACTGATTATTGGTGAACTTTAAAAATTTTGCAGTTGGATATTTCAGGAGATTAATTTTGTTTATCTATTGTTGAATTATTTTCTTAATTATACTTGATTTTAAATCCACACCAAATTGGTATTTACATCAATTTTATATGCTGTAGAGTTAATATTAAATCATCATCATCATCATAGAATCATCATAGAATGGTTTAGGTTGGAAGGAACATTCAAGATCATCTAGTTTCAACCCCCCTGCCATAAGCAGGGACACCTGCCCCTGGACCAGGTTGCTCAAAGTCCCTTCCAACCTGGCCTTGAACACTTCCAGGGATGGGTTCTCCACAACTTCCCTGGGCAACCTATTCCAGTGCCTCACCACTCTCAGAGTGAAAAATTTCTTCCTAATATCTAATCTAAATCTGCTTTCTTCCAGTTTGAAGCCATTAGCCTTTGTCCTATGACTACATGCCCTTGTAAAAAGTCCCTCTCTGGATTTCTTGTAGGCCCCCTTCAGTTACTGGAAAGATGCTACAAGGTCTTCCCGGAGCCTTCTTGTCTCCGGACTGAACAACCCCAACTCTCTCAGCCTGTCTTCACAGGAGAGGTGCTCCATCCCTCTGATCATCTTCATGGCCCTCCTCTGGACTATCTCTAATAGGTCCATGTCCTTCTTGTTCTGAGGACTCCAAAGCTGGACACAGTGCTCCAGGTGGGGTCTCACGAGAGCGGAGTAGAGGCACAGAATCACCTCCCTCACCCTGCTGGCCATGCTTTTTTTCACAGAATCACAGAATCACTTAGGCTGGAAGAGACCTTCAAGATCATCAAGTCCAACCACAAACCTAACACTGCCAAACCACCCCTAAACCATGTCCTTCAACACCACGTCTACCTGTCTTTTAAATACCTCCAGGGATGGTAGGCATTGATGCAGCCCAGGATACAGTTGGCTTTCTGGGCTGCAGGCACACATTGCCAGCTCACGTTGAGCTTCTCATCCACCAATGCCCCCAAGTCCTTCTCCTCAGGGCTGCTCTCAATGCATTCTCCGCCCAGTCTGTATTTGTGCTTGGGATTGCCCTGACCCAGGTGTAGGACCTTGCACTTGGACTTGTTGAACTTCATGAGGCTGGCATGGGCCCACCTCTCAAGCCTGTCCAGGTCCCTCTGGATGGCACTCCTTCCCTCCTGCATGTGCAACACGCGACACAGCTTGGTGTTGTCAGCAAACCTGATGAGGGGGTGCACTCAATCCCAACATCCATGTCGCTGACAAAGATGTTAAACAGCACCAGTCCCAGCACTAACCCCTGAGCAACATCACTTGTCACTGGTTTCCACTTGGATATCGAGCCATTGACCACAACCACTTGAGTGCAACCATCTAGCCAATTCCTTATCCACTGAGTGGTCCATCCATCAAATCCGTGTCTCTCCAATTTAGAGACAAGAATGTCGTGCAGGACAGCGTCATATGCTTTGTGCAAGTCCAGGTAGATGACACCTGTTGCTCTTCCCAGTGCTGTAACCCCATCATAGAAGGTCACCAAATTTTTCAGGCATGACTTCCCCTTGGTGAAACCATGTTGGCTGTCACCGATCACCTCCTTATTTTCCATGTGCATTAGCAGGGTTTCCAGGAGGATCCGCTCCATAATCTTGCCAGGCACAGAGGTGAGACCGACCAGCCTGTAGTTCCCTGGGTCTTCCTTTTTTCCCTTTTTGAAAATGGGAGTTATGTTTCCCCTTTTCCAGTCAGTGGGAACTTCACCAGAAGCGAACAGTATTTTAAATTACTGTGTATGTAGGATCTTCTCTTGCAATATGTTAGTTGGGTTTTCTTTTATTTATAATGTTGTAAAAATTTATTTTCCAAGACAGAAACTGCATTTAACATCCTTCCTACTGATATGTAGCCGTTATTGACTACCAGGTTTGCAGTAACACCAATGTAGCCATCCAGTGTAAGGGTCTGTACCATTGTTATTGCTTTCTACACTTCTTCCCCAGCTATGTCCTATTTCTCTCAAGGTCTGCTGACCTTGACTAGGAGCAAGGCTTAATTTGTTAGGCATGGTACAAATGTATATCAGATGATGTACCTTTCCAGAAACAATACTCTTTCAGTAAAAAGATGTGTGAATTCACTTCTCATGATTAAAAGTACAGCTACCTGATCTACCTTACAATATTTTTAATGTGATATTAATAATAGATTATCTGTAATCTCTCAAAATCTCACCGTGTCATTGTAACTGTTTATTAGCTTAATAAGAAATACACACTTTGAACCTTTGACTTGAATTTTGGAGAACTGACTTACTCCGTCTGAAGCTGTAGTCTTATGTTTTAGTATATTTTAATATTCTGTATTTTAATAAATATTTAAGTAAACCCTAATGCATTTTAATAAGACTCAGAAAATGGGGCTAAAATAAGATTCAAGAAGTCATCTAATCCACTCCCCACCTCAATTTAAAATCAGCCATACCTGAATTATTCCTAGCAGGTATTTATCCAGCTTAAAAAAGAGGCACAGCCAGGATAGGTTGCATCACTGAAGCTGAAAGCACAAGGCAGAAACAAGAACTGAGTATGTATGCGCAGTGCAGTCCTCCTTATCTGCTGCAGTAGCACACAACCTACACAGAGATGCTATTTGTAAAGTCTATATATAAAAAATACATTTTTCAGACCAAATAATTCTCTATGCTGATAAATCGGGACAGAGGCTGTATGCTCTGGTTTTGGTTCATCTGTTGGGACTTCCCCATCGGTTTGCTCACTTGGCTTTGAGCTGAGCAAATGAAAAGCCCAGCACCTGATGCCTTCAAAGATCCTGAAGGGATGCGTGTAACAGTGCCAATGCCCACCTCCATCCTGACGGATGCACCGTCAATTCATTGGAAGTTAATAGTTGCTTCACCTGAAAATATGACCGTACACCTTGGCTACTGCAGGGTTCCTCTCCGCCACGGCTGCCTCCGAGCGCAGAGCCAGCCGGGCAGGGCTGGCAGCGGCTGGGACTCACCCCCGATTCCAGCAGATTTCGTCAGGTTTGATCTTTCTGTAATGAACCACCAAGGCAGCTGCATCCATCAAAAACCAGTAGCTTTATAAAAACAGCGCAGGGATTAAGCTGCCCTTCTGACTTACTCATTTTCATGTAGAGATGCTTTGTGTGTAGAGAGGCTCCATGAGTGGGGTACAGGACAGGAGACCTGTGGGCTCCCGTGGCATTACAGCAAAGCCGCTCCGTGCCGCCAGTGCTTCCTACCTTTGCATTTCTTAACTATGAGGCTTGAAGTGTGGCCGACAGCAGGTGCCTCCTGGGATACTTGCCACAGTCGACAGACAGGTTTGAAGGATCAAATACAAGCCTTCGCTTTTCTCAGATAACTTGTGCAAGTTGGTTGACAAATGCTCCTCTACCTTGACACGTACCATTCATTTTTAGCTTTTTCTAGCTGAAACACTGCCCTGTAAAATGCGAACTCTAACAATGACTTTGTTTCATTCCATGGAAATCTGTCACGCAGTTACTGTGTCACGTATAACTTGCCTATATACCACCTGCTTTGCCATTCGCGGAGGACTCCAGGCAGCAAATGGTTATGACTAGGCTGTGAAATGCATTGTTCCTTGGCTGTGTATTCCCAGGTAAACGATCCCAAGTGATGCTTTCCTCATCTTCAGCTAACCAAAAAGCTCTTTTTTCTTCTTAGATCTCTAACACATCACTAGCATGCTGCCCTTGGGTAGGTCTGTGACAAAGCGTTGAGATCTAGCCACAAAGCCACCTGAAAGGTTTCCACGTGTGCGGCGTGCCTTCAGAGCCAGGCAGCCTGCATGGTAAAGGAACATGCTGTGCAGCTTGTGCAGGATCTCCACTCCTTTCCGGATGAATATTGTTTTATCGCTTGTTGAAAAGCACTGGCGGCATGAACAAGGTGATCCATTCACGCGGCTGTGCAAAATTTATGCTCACAAGGTTCTAGGATAGAATCGTTCTGTTTCATTGAAACTTGGTGGGGTTTAGAAAACAACCCCTTTTCTCTGAATGTCTAATGATTTGAAAAGGATGCTCCAAAAAGCTATCAAAATGTTCTCATTTTCCAATGGCTGTCTTTGTGAAGGCCGGTTTAAGCTTTACCATACCCTTCTAAGCCTCCTAAGGCTTTTGATCCCTGGGTGTTCTTACCCCCCAGGTCCTTCTCCCTTCACATCTGATATACAGCCTGGCCATTTTCTGCTCAGAGAGTAGCGATGAGGGAAAAACAGGGCATGTGGGTTTTGGCCATATGAACTTGCCCCTAGAATGTGCCGTTCCTGGGACTACACCCAGAACTGAGTGCCTGCTGTGTGTCTTCCTGGCCTGGCTTTTTGATCCCTCTTGACTATCATCAAGATGTCCTTGTCTCTGCTCTGCCGGGTTACAGAGCAGTCCCTGGAGCGCAGGAGCTAACTGCTCCCCATCTCTGGGCATAGAAATGTACACAAGAGATACCTCACTCCTGTCTGGTAACAGGCGTTAGACTACACATTTTTACTGAAATGCAGAAGTAGGGTTAAGTAATACTTTTCCACCACAATTAGGCCACCTGATGTGACATGATCCTGGTCATGTTATAGATATGGGCTGTACTCTTGCATTCAACAGCTGTGGCAGCAGCAGAGAAATCCAGTGGCTTACTTGGTAATCAACCAAGTCTTCAGCTCCCAGAAATCAGTATTGTTCCATCGACTCCAGTTAACTATGCTTGTTTGTGTCCATTATGTGAAAATATTTTGAATTTGTTCATTTATTGGTTACTAGCTTAATAAAACATGCCGGCACCTGCCGTCTTCTCCTGAGTCAACAGAAGTCCCCGGGCTATTTCCCGTCCATCCAATCTGGCATTTAATACAACCTTAACTAGATTTGCAGCTCTTTAAGGACTCATGTATGGGTAATGAACCTTCAAAGCCATGCACGAGTGCCAAGTTGTGGTTCACAAGGAATTCAGGGGCATTACACCCAGAGCTGGCTTTGCATGCCTTTCAGGCATAATTGGAGAAGAATGTTAAATCCTTTCCTAAATAAGCAAGAGAGACAGCCCTAGCATAGGGCAACCTCTGACTCCGAAGCAATTACAGCTGTACAGCTTTCAGCACTCCCTCCTTTTCTAACAGCCTTTTTCCTTCCTAATGAAGGGGAGAAAAGGAAAGCAAAAAGCAAAATATCTGCAGGGCTCAATACGTAGAGCACTATTTTATCCCTCGTAAATCCAAGTAACTCCACGGGCTTCAGCAAAGCATTAAGGTGGATTTAGCTAGCTGTGGAGATGCTTGGCTTCTGAATTCTTTTCAACAGTCTGCTCTTCATGCAGCTAAGGAGGATCTCTTTACAACAGCAATGTTTAGTGAAGGACCTGTTTTGTAATCTCAGTAGCTTTTGTCAGAGGCTACAAGAAAATGTGAAAGACTCAGAGCAGGAGTGTTTGATGGATCTTACTCAAGGTGGAAGTAGTGCAGCTGAACACTCAGTTTCTCTGCTTAAATGAATATAGTGAAAAAATTCTGAGCACCAGTCTGTCGTTGTCTCCCTCCACTCACCTTGGCAATTGATAAAACATTTAATTTCAGGAGCAGTTAATGATCCATTTGTTTAAAAAGAAAAAAGTTGATATTAATATAAAGTTATTTGTCCAGGACCAATGTCATGGTTTAACCACAGCCAACAACCAGGACCACCCAGCCGCTCACTCACTTATGCCAGTTGGGATGGGGGAGAGAATCAGAAGAGTAAAAGTGAGAAAATTCATGGCTTGAGATAAAGACAGTTTAATAGGTAAAGCAAAAGCTGCACACGCAAGCAAAGCAAAACAAGGGATTCATTCACCACTTCCCACCGCACATCCAGAAAAGCATACATGGCTTTTATACATGTCTGAGAGCTGGCTCTGTGCTACAGAACTGGACTGGTGGAAATTTGCTCTATTTTTAGCTAAAAGTTTCACAAGTGACAGTTATTATAGATTGACAATGCTATAGCTCCATACTTGAAATTAGTACAGGTGTTACGGGTGCAAACTCTCCTGTACACATGGGTAAATTCCACACAAACATAAGGGTATTCCTATATAGTGGATTAGCGCGGGGAATCAGAAGTGTAAATATTAGTGGCCTGGTGAATCTGCTCTTCCCTAGAACTCCCAGATTCCCTGAGATGTAGGTAAGCAGTAACAAAGAGAAATCTGCATCCATGTAATTTCGAATTTCTTGGGCTTTGTAAGAAACTTGATCAGGCTATTCCGTGATTATCCTGGTAGGCAACTTGGAAGCATCAGGCAGAGACAGGGCCTCTCCCTGGCACGAGCAGTCCCTCTGCTCTGGGGATCGTCCTTGAACTACTAGGCAGCCTCAAGATATTGGAACGTACATGAGACTCCAAATTGTTTATATACTACTTTTCACTCACTACACATTTATGAGCACTGAAAGTAATTGCACCTTTCCTCTTTCTAAAGACGAGGAAACTGGAAGTAAAAGGTTGCTTATCCAAAGCCATCACTAAAGGATCAGAATTAGAAGGCTTTAAGAAAAAAAACCCAAACCAACAGCACTTCAGGGAAAAAAAGAACTAAAAGGGACGCTTTTTTCCTCCAGATGTATTGTGCACTATGTTGCCCAAACTCCTTTAAAAAAATTACTGGCATCAGTGATCCCTACACTAATGAATTCTGCTTTTATCTATGTAAACGGAGTATTTCCTTTCACTGGTAAATGACAATTTTTCATTAAATGTCTCTCATCTAGTGAGAGATAGTACAAAGTGAAAGAAATTCATTTGTTATTTTTGTAGCTTTGTATGTAAAGCTACTCAGGACTCAGAGGAGGACAAAATGACAAGACTGAAAATTCTAAATCTCTTTTATGGGCAAATCACTGTCTAATCAGTTTCATTATCAATCTACACTGTTCATGTTATTTCAAAAGTGACTGAAATGAGCATAATAATCCAAAACAAGTGTCTTTTTTATGTATGGTGACACAATAGTCTTTTCATATGACTTACCTGGTTTCGTTTCTCATAACACCATGCAAATGGGCGCCCTTTGTAGGACCTAGCAACTTAATGTGCTCAAGCTCTTCAGGGTCCTTGTTCGCCGATGGTGAATTTTTTTTTTAGCTACCTGTTCATGGAGCTTAATTAGCTAGCTGTCTATGAAAGCTTTCAACCTTCTTTAACCTTGTCTAGTCTAGGTGACAAATTTTATAGAAACAATAAAGTCCTCTCACTCTCCGTTTGCTTTCGTAGCAGGTTAATAATTTAGCAGTATTGCTACCTGGCCTGCTGCTCAGCTACTGAAATTGTGACTAAAGCCTCTCCCAAAGCGGAGGAGACTTGCCCCTCATCAATTTGGTCCTCCATATCCTCCTTACAAATGAGAGAGAAGATACCAGCTGTTTGTAGATGAGCGTTTTGCTCTTGACCGGGTCGTCAGCCGCAGCAATCAACGCACCCATAGCTTTGCCCCTGCGGCAGCAGCAGCGGGTTAGTTTGTGCTTGTTCCATGCCGAATAAAGCAGGAGGTATCTTTGATTACTCATGAAGTTATGCAGCTTTATTTTCACCTTCTCTTGCATTTAGCTACGCTAAAGGCCCATTTGTTTCCCGTGGGCCAGTGGAAAAGAGTCGCCACCCACCCACGCGTCGGGGACGCTGCAGCGGGGCTCCCAAAGCAGCAGCTTGGAAAAGAAGAGAAACACCACCCATAACTCAATGTCCTCAGGTAGTTTTAGAGGACCGAGGGGACCCACCTACCTAAATTCAGCTCCAGCCTCGAGATCTAAGAGAAAAATCCCAGCAAAGACACCCCATGGAAGAGCCCTGCAGTACAGTCTTGGATTTTTCAAGGAGCAAGAGCCACTGTCAGACATATTTTTAACTGACGGTTAACCATAAAACCTCAAGTATTTACCTGTTGCCTAATTTTTTTTTTCCTGATGCAGCAACAGCATAGAAAATAAAGAGGGAGGAAGCTTCCGACATCTCTGCAACTGTCTCCATCATGATGGAATTTTCTCTTGCCATCCCCAGGGTGGGATTGATGCAATGCAAGAGGAATTTTGGAGCCTTATTATAACTGGCAATGGCTCAGGAAAGCACAGTTGCTCTTTCAGCTCCTACCAGGCACCGACAAAAAGGTAATTTCCATCTTTTAAAATTTCCTGATTCAAATTATCTCCAATTTTTGTGGTGAAAGGGAGAAAAAAGTACACCCAAATATATGTCCAAGGTGTTTAAGAAAAAAGGAAGCACTTCCTCTGTCAGTAAGACTTGCACAACTTCTGTAACTAGTTGTGTGGCTTATTAACGTATGTTATTAGTGTCTCTTAACTGTGGGACCAAAGTTTTGGTGTGGGTTATGTGGAATTTTTTTTCCTTTTTTTTTTCCCCAGTTAGAATGACGGGCAAGGTGGCATTTTTTCCAGGAATAGTTAAAGTTATGAGAGTCGAAGTCGCGACCCAAAACCAGGCTGAATTTGACCCTCCCCCTGAAGCACGGCGCCCAGAGCAGCCCTTCTCTCGCCCCCAGCGATCAGCAGCCCTTTGCTTGAATGACGTTCCCAGAAGCTCCTCTGACGTCCCATTTCATCACGCACGTCTCAACCAATCAGGACAGGAGGGCCGTAGCTGCGTCAACCAGCCGGGTCGGGGGACAGAGGGCGAGGGTGGGGGTCGTGCCCCGGCCCTGGCTCCCCCCTCGGCCGCCCGTACACCCCCTCGGTTTTAGCTCCGTGTCCGCCCCCGGGGTTCACCGCGCCCCCAAACCGCCCCCTCACCCCCC
>VZSF01000206.1:201796-220404 GCA_013398295.1 Chionis minor
ACCCCCCCCCGCCCCGCCCCCATCCAGGCGGCGGGGGTCGGAAAGCCCCCGCTTCCCGGCGGGGGAAAGGCAGGGGCGTCCACGGGGACGGAAGGGGCAACCCCAGCCCACCCACGCTTCTCAGCACCCACGGGGCGGACTTTCCCCCCGCGAGGAAGTGGTGCGAGCGGAGCGCCGCCCTGAGGGGATGGAGGAGGAGGAGGAGGAGGAGGAGGCGGAGGGGGGCACGGCGCCGCCGCCCCTCCGTCCGCCCCTCGACGGCCGTGATTGACAGCCCGCCGGGGGCGGGGCGCCGCGATGCAAATCAACCGGCCTCTTGCAGCCAATCGGCGGGCGAGCCGAGCAGCAGGGGCGGGACGTTCCCCCCGCGGGGACGGGGGCTCCCCTGGACGGCGCGGGCGGCGCGGCGGCAGCCGCACCTCGGGGACAGCGCGGCCGGAGCGGAGCGGGACGGGACGGGCTCCTGCCCGGGGGTGAGTACCTGCCAGGATCGGAGCGGGGGGGACGAGGCGGCGCTTTCCTCGGGGAACCGGCCGGGCTGGGCTCCTTCACGCCGGGCGTGCCGCCGTCGGGGTATCCCCGAGCCCCGCTCAGCATCAGCCCGGGGCGCCGGGCGCCGAGCCGGCCGGGAGCTGCTGGGGGACGGAAGGCCGGGGCCCGGGCTCCGGCGGTGCCGGTGGCGGTGGGTCAGCCCATCCCTTCCCCTGCGGCCGGGGGGCGCCCCGGTGCGTGCCCGGCGCGGCGGGAAGAGCCGCCGGGCTTTGGGAGCGCGGTGCGCCCCGGTCCCGCGTGGGAACAAGCGAAACTGCCCCGTCCGACGTCCCAGCGGGGGCGACAGGGGGTGGGGAGCCGGATTTCGGGTCCCTCGAAAGGGGGCAGGAGGGGTGGCTGGGCTTTTCGCGGGCTGAGGGAAAACCAGAGGCGCTTCCAAATCCCCGTCTCCTTGTCCGGTCCCAGCGGTGCCTGAATTTCCACCCGCCCCATTGGTCTGGCTTAACGAGGAGGAGCAGTTCATTCACAGCGTCAGCTGTGGCCGTGAAGGTGCTCTCGTGTGGTTACCAATAACGCCAGAGCAGATTGTGTAGAAAAGGAGGTTTCTGTGCAGTGTCATGGTTTTTACTCCTTTCTTGGGCATCTGCATGGCCGAAGCTGGGAGTGGGTGCGAAAACTAATGTTCTTTGATTGCTTCCTATTAATTGATATTCATTTCCTTTCCTGCCAAGAAGAATTAGTGCTCATGTATGTGTGAGATAACTGCATGTAACTGTCTGATACCAGGAAAGGAAATGACTAGAAGAATAACACTGGCCTAAAACGGACATTCACACTTCTTGTTCCTGTTCTTTAGCTGGTATTCTGGGAAAGCTTTTTTTTTAACCTTTTTTTTTTTTTAAGCTCTCAGGGACCAAAATGGCAATATATGTCTTTTTAAGATGCAGATACAATTTGAAGGATGCCACTTTCCCACCAACAGTGTTACTTGCTATTTAAATAGTTTTGTATGGAAGTGGTGAAACTACAAGGTGAGCGTTGTTGTTCAAAACAGACCAAAGTTCTAACAGAAAACAGAAGAAAGGTCATCCTTAAGAAAGGATGGTTTAGATGCCTAATATCTCTGATGACCTATTTCTCACCTCCTTTTTTTCCACTGGTTGCCTTGTATGACCACAGCTCTCAAACTGAAATTGCATGTTAAGTCATAGGGCAAATGTATCTGGTGTTTTGGCCGAGACTAAAACTTGCAGGTTAACCTTTGTTGTCGTGAAAGACCTTTTTGTGGAGAAACTAATCACAGTACATAAGATCTCTCGAGACATTAAAATGAGCATGATGTGGTAACAGTATCTTCTGGGCACTGCGGGTAAGCATGGTGTTACGAAACACAAGTGCGTATTTTACCAGTCTTGGAGATTTTTGGTGGTGTGGGGTTAGGCTCCATGGCTGACACATTGTGCTGTAACAGTAGCCAAGATCTGCTCCAAAAGGAGAAATGATCCTTGTTTTCAGCTAGTGGCAGCTAGTTCAACATAGATCTCCTGCGTGAAACGAATGGATGCTTTGTGTGTTTCCAGTGTCAACACTGGGAACAAACTAATCATTTCTCTTTTCATAAACTCCTTTTATACATCGGAGGGCTGTCTCTCTCTCCCTGGTCTTCTGCGTGAAATGAACGCAATTCCCTCAACTCCTTTTCCTCCAGGGTTGTATTTTCTAAACCATTTGTAGACACTGTCCATTATCCTGTGAAATTCTAAGTTTGGTAACTGGTGCAGGAGGTACTATTCCAACCGAGGCCTTACCTATGCCAAGCAGAGTAAAACCAGTCCTTCCTGTGCCATCTCTCATATAAGACATGGGTTTTTTTTAAAATGGCATTATATTGTGAACTTGGTTTTTAGCTTGCAATCCGCTATAACCCCGCCAATCCTTCCTGCTACCAAACTAGGTATTCCCTTCTTTCTAACTGTGCAAATAATTTCTTCTAAATGTACCATACCAGGCTTGTCTCTATGGAATGCCCTTTTATTTTTGTTATTACTTCTCTTACTTGACAAGATCATCTTAAATTCTCGTCGTTTCTCCTCCCCTCTGCCACCAAACGCTCTCTTCCAGCCCCTTCCAGTTCAGCGTCACCTGGAGACTGTCCAGGCTCTCATTTGTTTCCTCTCTCCAAGTTGCTAGTGGAAAATAGGTGTAACCTTCTAGTGTGACAGAAACCCATCATCATGTTGGCATATTCCAAACCAGTTCTGATGGTTAGAAGACAACTGCTGTGTCAAATATGAAGGCACTGGACCAGATACACTTCCCATTATCTTTCTCATCAATTCTCTTTGACTCTTTCGTCATCCCTGTAGTGCAGAAATTACCGAGGCAATGTTAATTTGGTCCAATAAACTCATCTCAGCACCAAATGCGGGGTTACCACTTTTATGCAGTTTTGCAGAGAGGCCATTTCTGGTTACACTTGCATTTCAGGCTTCCCACCAAGACGCAGCCCTGGTGTGAAGCTTGTTTGGTGAGGAACATCATTCCTAGGGAACAGCAGCGCTGCTCCTGCCTAGGGCTAGCTCCTGGGAACCCCCTCTTGGGAAGCAGGGGGAACTCTGTCTGAGGGGAGCAATGCAGCTCAGTTTCTACATCTGTTCTGATAGCATTTGCTGATTGCTGATTGTGTTGAGCATCTTGATATCTCATCTGGTCTGTCACACAAAGTGTTTGGCACTTCTCAGCTAGACCATACTTTTGTAGTTTATCACAGACGGGATGATGTCACATGTCTTGGCTTCAGAAGGCTTATCACGTCTGCAGCTTTTGCTTTATCTACTATGACAGTCAACCCGATAATTGCCAAGATTATTCTTGACAAACTCACATTGACAAAAGCCAAGGAAGTTCTGAACACTTCAGCTTTTCCTGCTGTGTCTTTCCTCTCTGCTGTATTTGCGTAAGTGTAAAATCACTCATTTCTGAAAGCAAGAATAAAGCTTGCTTGAGCTTTGGAGATGCCCAGTCAGGAACAGATTCTCAAGGTACCACTGACCAGTGTATCCCTAATTACATCTGTATCTTGTCTTCAACTTCACTGGTTTGAAGAGGCCTGTAGACACCCATGGGCTGCTATGCAGTGTACAGTAATTGCCGTAAAGCCTGCCAGCACCTGGCATGTCCTGGGGCTGAGGCTGTGGGGATGCATGTGTGGCTGGGGGGGTTATTTCCTGATTGAAACTATTTTGGTCCGGTTACTGTTGGGTAGTTTTTGTAGCAGGATCCAGAACTGAGCCTCATGTGTGCTGGCCCACATGAACAAATACTGATAAAACACCCCGTATTTAATCTTAGGGGGATGTTTTTAAAGTAAAGAGTGCTTGATCTCAGATTGTAACAATGTATTTCAAGCTTTAAATATATGTGTATTTTAAAAAGTAATGCTGTTGTGCTAATTTAAAAATGTCTGTAGAATACGTTGCTCCTGACTGATGATCACATGCAACCTCATATTTCTACTTGGATGCCAACCTAATGTCCTAATCACTTGTAAATGCCACTGTGTGGTAGCAATACTAGTTACATAAATGTGGTATGTACATAGCTATTTCGCTGAGCCAATGTGTTTCAGGGAAGCCGAGGTGATTAATTAGATAATGTATATACTCACGGCACTGTAGCGACAGCACTGCATGTGAGCGCGTCGTCTGATTTCCTTGCGTGGTGACTCATAACGATGCCGAGCTGTAGTAATTGCAAATAAATGCATGGATGGCTGTCTCACTGTTTATGCTAGTGGTCTGGCTCTGTCTTAGCTATTTACCAAGCCCGTGGAGGTACAGTTCATGCTCCCTGTGTCTCCAACCAGGCCAATTTTACCTGAAGACCTTGGTTTTGCCTGTGGCAGGACGACGGGCACGCTGCAGTAGTCAGCCTGGAGTGCACTGCCTGTATGGAAAAGCACTGAAAGGAGAGCAATGGTGGGATTGTTCCCCTCTCCCTATCCCTCGGGTAAAATACAATCCCATGCATGTTCATCTACTCTTTGTAAAGGTGCTCTTTTTTTAGCAAAGGGTGTACATTAAAACTGACGGGAGTCAGCTCACAGGTCTCAAGGATATGAAGGTTTTAGCAAGTTTTCAAAACCTGCAGTTGCTAATTATATATTCCTTTTCTAGTGTCCTTGGGAAAAGGAAGTGGTTAAATTTGGGTGGTGCATTAGACTTTCCTGTCCTTATCTTCCATCTGTATACAGAAGCATGAGGACTGCTGGAGAGAGTTCCCAGTTTTGGGAGGGGGTTCAAACAATGCACCTGAAGACTAACACTTTTCTATGAGCCATGGAGTGAAGATGGAGAAACTTTTTTTACGGCCTGGTACAGGCCCCCACAGCCATACAAAAATAATTGTAGTTGCAATGGCTCATTAGTGTGACTTGTGAGAAAAAATGTCAAGAGGAAATACCGAGAATCCATTTTATTGTCTATCCAGGATTGAAAATTTGTCAGTGGGGATCCACAACTCTCCAGTGAAAATTTAGACAAGTCAGTAAATAGTAGCAGTTAACCTATATACACAGCAGGCTGTCCTCTCCAATGCAAGAATAATGGTTACATAGCACGTACTACTGTGTAATAACAGGTTCAAACTCCAGAGTTTTTTGTCAGTCTTATCATAAATATGTGAAAATGCAATGCATATTACGTGTGCATTTAATGCATGCCAGCAGCTTCTCCTAGTTTTGATACTGATGTCTGGAAAACCTGACAACCCGTCTATGGAAAACATGAAGATGGTTAACCTATTGAATAGCTCTGGGAAGCATGAGGTGGACCCTAGGTCCTTGATTTTATAATATGCTGTTGTACAAAAATTGAGAGTTACTTTGTGTTGAAGAGATTGAAGACTGGTAAAGAAAATGTGGGGGATAAGGCAAATAAGAACCTCCAAAGTGATCGGTATTCAAGCAATTATTGCCTCATTACTTTGAGTTAGAGGCAAGAAACTATTTGAATGTTAATTTTGCCCCCTAGGCCTTTCCTAGCCTTTATGGTAGGAAAGGAACCCCTGGAGACTTGGAGATTCTGACAACTGCAGAAACAGCCTGCAAAGAATGGAGCCATCCCCTAGATCTCTGCTTGTATGGGCTTGTAGTAAATTACTCGCTGTGGTGCAAACAGAGAAGTTGACACTTCATGCAAGCTTTTGGAAAAAAACCTGCCCTGAGACATTTGCAACTGCGTACAGTTCTCACTAGGGTGACCGAAAGCATAAAGGAGGTGTTTTGCTGTACACAGGTTTTGACTAAAATATGAAGTGGGTAGTGTCTAATAGGCTGCAGGTACATTTGTGGCTTCTTGCTGGACTTCTGTAGCTTTATAACTGGTGTTCTGTGTTCACTGATATATCATCAATCCTGAATACATTTTGTCTATTTTTAAACATTGCCCAGTCTGAGAAACTCCAGAGAAGATAATTTCCTTTCTGTGACGCTACAGAAAGATTTTGAAATGCTGATCTCTGTCATGGCTGTTGGTATTGGAGGAGAATTTATGGACATGATCTTAAAACAGCTCCAGAAGGAAAACGGTCCTAATCATTAGACTATGATTTTTGGTGTTATAAATGAGAAGCAAGAAAAAAGAGGAGCGATTTGAGAAATTTGAGCCTGCTGTTTCACCAGTGATGGACATGACTGGGGAGACAGAGAATTTGGTCTGAAAAGATGACTAACACTCTGCTCTGAGTCAATTAGAAGACCTATTGTAAACAGTAGTCTGTTTTCCAAGTTAATATCGTCAAATCTATTTTTGGAAAAGATACCAGGCAAAATGATTAAATCTGCTCTAAGACAGTTGTTTCCCAAACAGAAAGGTGCTAGAAAATTATGGTTCAATCTGAGACTCCAGCTCTTAAATGAAAGGCTTCAGCTGCATTCAACGCATCTTTTTCCTATACATAACGCAGATGATGCAACGGCAGCACACTATTTGCCTTGTAATTCAGTGTGTTCGACTCGGCCAGTCCGAGTAGATTTCCACCAATACTGCATCCTCCACCAGCAGTATGGGAAGTTAGCAGTTATGGGAATATGCTGACACACACTTGGCTATGAAGTAATTTTGCCCAGGAGCAGGTTATTTCCTAATTGTTCACCACTTGTTTCTTGGGTCACATCTATCATGTCATGCAGCCAAGAGCAGATGTCATTCAGAGACAGGATGAGCCACGTGAGTTTGTAGTGGAGCACAAAAGGACTTTTCGTAGTGGAGGAGAAAACGACTTTTACCTTCTGAAGGAGAGAAGAATGGTTGATAAAATTATTTTTAACTGTTTTCTTTTTTTTTTTTTTTAAAAGCTTTCTCTTGTAAGGTCCTATTCTCCTATTCAAGGCTGAAGAGATTACCGAGTAGATTTTTGGTAATCCACAAGATGCATTAACTAACAGCTACCTTTTATGAATGCTGGTAAAAGAAAAAATGCACATTGGCTTCCTTCCCAGCTGCTGGTGATGAAATACACATGCTGTGCTGAAACTGCTGCTTTAGTTCACCATTTGTCCCCAAACTCAGCGATGTGGATATACAAATGTTAAAGCTGAAACAGTCACATGTGTGTAACTTGTTTGTTTCTATAGAAATAACTTTTCATCCTTTCCTGAGTTATTTCTACTTCGATAACAGAGCGTTAGTGCAGCAATAGCAATGTATGCTTGTGGTGCTGTGCACAGCCTGCTGTTACAGCCACATTCTCTTACTGCAAATGGCTTTGTACTGCAAATGATACAGTAGCTCAGGACTCTTATCTGTATGTATATGGGGCTAAGGGAAAGGGGCTTTACGCCTATGCGCAATTTTTGATTTTCACAGGGGATTTCCTTCCCTGTCTGAAATCCCATGTTGTGTAGGGTTGTGTGGGGCTGCGTCTTACAGCAAGAGGGCAGCTTGCGTCTTTCTCATGCATCATGGGAAAGCTAGTCATAGAGGTGATTAATACCAAGAAGTAGCACGCTAACATGAAGGTGTGAAGGTGAATACTGAACGTGTCCTCAGCTGACTGCACTTGGTACATACCTGGCTTCAAAGTTGTAACCTCTGCAGTCATTACCTGTCCTGTATTTCCTCTGTGTGAGCGTGCGTTTGAGTGTACACACCATGACGGACTGCAGAAGGGACTTGATTTTTAGAAGGACAGATTTACCTAGCCCAAAAATACAAGCATGGGAAGTACATGATCCAGTTTGAATATACATGGTATTTTAAAAGAAAATTGAACTGACAGCTAATCTGTTAAAACAGACACGCTTGCAATTAAGGTATTTATACTGTTTGGACTGTTACTCCAGATTACAGAGTAGTTGGTGTTTTGATATTCTAATGTGTTAGATATATCTTAAATAAACCAGTGCAAGTAGTTGAATATCTTTATTTGAAGTCATGTTCAAATTAGCAGACTTTTGACCAAAGGCTGAATAATAGAACAATTTAGACTGGGCTTTTGGACGTCATCTAATCCACCTCCCCTGAAACCACACACAGGCAGTTAAGGTTTGCTGAGGGCCATGCCCACTTGAGTTTTGAATATTTCCAAGGATGCAGATTCCCAGACTTCTCTGTGCACCTTTTCCAGTGTTCCTCAAAGTTTTGTTCTTTTTTTTTTCTCCCTCTACTATCTGGCTGGCATTTCCCTTGTTCACACTTGGGTCTGTTGCCTCTTGTGCTGTCACTGTACATCTCCATGAAGGGTCCACCCTTGCATTAGGTTGTTGGTGACAGCAACAAGATCTTGAGCTTCCTGTTTCCTGGCTGAACGTTCCCAGCTCTCTCAGCCTCTCCTCATACGTCAGGTGAACCAGCACCTCTGACCATCTTGATGGCCTCCCCTGGCCTCCCCCCAGGGTGTCCACATCTCTTGCACTCAGGAGCCCCAGCACGACACAGCACTCCGGTTGCGGACGCTGAGAGATCACTTCCCTTGGCCGCTTTTGCCACTCCAGCCCGGGATGCTGTTGGTCTCCTCTGCCACAAGGGCGCATTGCTGACTCATGTTCAACTTGATGTCCACCAGCACCCCAAGGTCCTTTTCTGCAGCGCTGCTTTCTAGCCAGGGAGCCCGACTTCTGCACTGGACCCTGTATTAAGGCAGAGGCTGCTGCTCATTTTAAAGAATGAGTGCTGAGGCTACCCTTAACAACTACTAATGTACTAGGTATTAATACATTGCTGTTTTAATTACAAACAAAGCTATCAACACGTATGTAGATGCTAACTTCCCTGAGTAACAACAGCATCTGATAAAGGAGGTTGAATTTTTTAAATACTGATCCACTAAGCTGAAATTTTTCAAATGGGTGTTCCCCCCTGCTCTCCCATGCTTGTTTGTTCATTTGTTTCAGCTCTTTAGTGTTGGTTCTGTCCCAGACACTGTCAAAGGAACGCTTGGAAGTTATTGTCCTCTCTTGGGAAGATCTGGTTCCCCTTTGCTTGAAATGGGAATTTGAAATGGGGAAAGACCCCTGTGGTGGTGTTGCATTTCAGCCTGTTGTTTTCCTTATGAAAAATTCCTAAACTGCGAGTCTCTCAAAGCAGCAGTTTGCAAATGCCTTAAATAAATTTACTATGTTTCTTGAGCAAAAAGGTGCTCAAGAAAGCTGAAACCTTTTCTTGAACCTCACAGGTCTCTTTGGCCAAATATTGCAAATGCTAACCTCCAGAGAAATTGAGCATGCTCTGGCATAAAACTGAACAGTTGTCCTCTGCAATTTGTGGTGTTTGTGGCCTAATACAATGCTGAAACACAGGCAGAAAGTCATTCTCTTCCTGTGCTCCATCCTGCCCGGGCACTGTATGTGGATAAGGAGGAGCATCTTGAAAATGTGAAGATGAAGTGGGAAGCAGGCTAGATGGTGCACTTTAGAAACAGAGAGAAGACGACAGGACTTGGAGAATGAAAGATGTCAAACAGTCCCTGATTTTGCAGGACACTGAAGTCAGGCTTGAAGAGACGGCATCCATTTGTTAGGACAAAAGTGTGATCGCTGTAGCTGTGGAGCCATTACCCTGATGGGCACAGGTCCTCAATGCAGAGTTAAAAGATCCTAATGTTGACCGCCTTGCATGTAAGTTTTGGTATGCAGTTTGAAATAATGTAGGGTTTTATAGCTACTTGGAGACTGGCAAGCCCCCATGTTGAAAGTTGTTGGCGCAACTGTAATTTGATCCTTCTGTTCACATTTAGAATTGGATTCCACTGGATGAGTTCTACTGATGAGACCCTGGGTAATGCTACTGGATGAATTCTACTGATGAGGTCGTGGGTGATGCTGTACATATCATTGGAGATGAGCTTCTCACAAGTGGCCTTGATCCGTGTGTTCATTGAGTGATGTCCAGCTTGCTGCTTCGTGATCTTACTCAGCAAAGCACCCACGGCTTGCAGCAGTGACCGTAGTCAGACGGAGCGGACTTCTGAACGTATCAGGTACCAAGAACTGTGCTTCAGGTGTCTCGAGTGGGCTTCGTAACTCATCAAGAGGGATAGCATTATCCTTAATCACAGGGCTGAGACCTGCGTCTGTGGACGGGGCTATTAGATCTGCCCTCCCCTGCAAAGACTGTCACGAGTTTATGGAGCTTTCCGGGGATTTCACAGGAGAAATCCCTGAGGAAATGAACAGTAGTAAGATGGTAAATGACATATCTGTCCATGACCTGAATGACGAATGTTAAATTTTACATTGTACAACTTTTATTCAGCACGTACAGATAGCAGGCAGAGACTTGGTGCAAGTGACAGGAGGTAGGCCAGTATTTAATTGCGTGATGTTTCTGTGTGCTGGCAACATTGTGGTGCATTCTGAGGCCATACTTGACAGCTCCTTACACTTCTTTTAAGAGTATCTCAGAAACAGTTACTGATTAGAAGAGATCTAAATAATCCCAAGACTGCTTGACGCCTTTGTTTGTTCCCTTTCCACCCTGCTGTGTAGAAAATGGTCCACTATTTCCCGACAGGAAGGGTAAATGTTCTCACTGTCTCAGTGTGTCTAGGCAAACTTGGCCATACAGTTGTAAAGCCAAGTAAACCTGACTTTTAAACTGCACCACGCTTTTTTTCCCCCCCCCCCTTTTAGATGGGGATTTTTCATCTTGATGTTGTGGCATGAGGTGAAAGTCTTGATTTTATTATTGCTGAGGGAGGAGGTGGAAAACCTTTCATTTCCTAAGGCTTTCTTTATCTGATTGAGTTGAATCTATGTGGCTTATGTTTTATATTCAAACAATTAACTTGCAAGTGTGGATTCCTGAATGAAAGCTCTTCTCTCAGCATCTTAATGGACTTTCTTGGTTTACACTGCTTGCAAAAGAATTGGTTTAAGTTGAAATTACCTTTTTTGCTTCAATGTAAATGTGATCCTAATCAGGATGCTTCTCGGGACCAGTATATACAAGCCCAAGAGGCTGTGTCTGTGATGAAATCTTTCCCATCTCCTCCCTAACATCTTTAGTACATCTAACAATCCCCGGAAACAGATTATAAACTTGCAGTTTTAATTCACGTTAGATCTAGGCCTATTATACCGGGTAATGTAGACGTGACTTTTCTTAACCTGGGAATAAGTAATGATCCTATGAAGGGATGTGTCATTCATGGTAAATGCATGTTTGTAAATGCTGTGAAGGTACTTTCAAAACAAAAAGGAATTCTCCAGACACAGAGATCCGGTGATGTCCTGCTTCGTGCTGCTTCTTAACTCTGTTCTCTTTCTTATTAATTTAAATAAGGTCATGCGATGTACAGCTTTTGTGATGGGAAATTTTCAGCTTCCTGCTTGCTGTAACACTTGGTGCAGGGTTCTTGCTGAAGCTTTCAGATTTCATATTCTGCAAAGACTTCAGGTCTACGGTTTTAAGTAAACAACATACTTAAAGAAGAAATATGTTTTGTTATCACGTAACTGGTCTGTACAGATTACTCATTCTGCAGCTTTTTAATGAAATTTGTAGTTAAATATGTCTGAGGCGAACACAAAGAAAGCAGATCCTAATCTGTAACAATGGTGTTACTTTATTCCTTCAGTAGGATGTTTCCATCATACAAAAAAGAAGGGTTGGGTGGATGGCTTTACTTAGAAAATGCTGCTATTGCTGTGTTGTTTTGTTTGATGCCTGGTACGCTGTAATCAATGATAGCGTCTGGAGACCCTAAACTTGCCCTTCTTTTCTTTTTTTTTTTTTTTTTTTTTTTTTTTTTTTTTTTTTTTTTTAATTCTATCTTGATAGTTTCCACACCATGTCTCAAAACTTTTCTTTCCCAACTGTGTTGATAAATGCCATTTCTGTTTCTGAGAGGCGTCCTTCTCCTCTCCCAGGAAAAGCAAGCTTAGAATGACAGAGGACTTGTGACGTCGTTTGGGGCCACTGATGTAATGAAGGGTCAAGATGTGGAGGAGGGAGCAGTGGTCAGAAGCATTCAGTTATTAACACGTCTACACATGCCGATAGCTGAAGGCTTCCTATCATTTGCTCAAGAGTTTGGTTTTTTCCTCAAAGTGAAAGACTAGCATTTTGTGGGGGTTGGGGATTGTCTTCTTACTCTTTTGGATTTGTCTTCAGGATTTGTTGTCTTCTCTCTTGCACTTTTTTAGCTTCTAAGCTTTGTAGTTTCTAGAAGAGTGTTCAGAGTTTTGGATCTGAGATCCATCACTGTATAAAATACTGTGAATAAATTTAAAATCTAGTATTTTGGGTTGTAACTATGATGTGATTATAACTATGATGTAGTTATTTGTTACGACTTTTCAACCCTTGTAAACCCATATTTTATTTACTTTAAACTTCTTTCCTCCTGTTCCTCTGTTTTACAGGCAGGATGAAAGACCGGCTAAATGAGCTGCGTGAATTTGCCAGGTTACACAACCAACATTTTTCTGATATTGAGGATGATGAAAATTCACCCCACGACGTTCTCCTTTATGAGACTGATTATGCCTTGGAAATTCTTCATAAAGACATACAGAATATCCGGACAGAAAATGAGCACCTAAAAGAGGATGTCAAGCGGCTCAGAAAGCAAAACAGCCGTTTCCTTACTTCCATGCGCCGTATCAGTAGCATCAAACGAGATACTAATTGTATCGCCAGAGACATCAAGGCCCGCGGAGAAAGCATCCATAGGAAACTCCAGATAATGAGAGATTTCAGCGAAGACGCAGTAACAAAATATGGGGCTATGTCTATCATCGCCAGGGTAGCAAAGAACCACTATGTTGACCTCATGCACGCCTTTCAGGAAGCTATGTTTGAATACAACGCAGCGGAGATGAACCAGCGGGAGAACTGCAAGATTCGAATCCAGAGGCAGCTAGAGATCATGGGCAAAGATGTTTCTGGCCACCAGATTGAGGAGATGATTGAGCAAGGCAAGTGGGACGTCTTCTCTGAGAACCTCTTGTCGGATGTTAAGGGGGCTCGCTCAGCCTTGAATGAGATAGAGACGCGTCATAAGGAGCTGGTGAAGTTAGAAGGTCGCATTAAGGAAGTTCATGAGCTCTTTCTGCAGGTGGGCCTGCTAGTGGAGGAACAGGCGGACACCTTCAATGTCATTGAGATAAATATGCAAAATGTTGAGGACTACGTAGGAGATGCTAAAGAGCAAGTGAAAAAAGCTTTGGAATACAGAAGAAAACACCCCCTCAGAACAATCCTCTGCTGCTGCTTATCCTGTTGCAGAAGGTGACTGTCACACTGAAGCTATCACAGACTGACTCGAATGGCTTCAAAATAAGGCATTCTTTCCAGTGACTTTTCTGTAATGACAAGCCCTAGAAATGGGAAGGGGCTATTCTGCAGTTAGTTTTGTTCCTTGCCTTTTTGCAAAATGTGCTGAAGGCTGTTCTATTTGACAGCTGCTAGACATGTTGATAAAACTATTTTTAATCTATTTTTAATTGAAATGTACTCTGTTGCTGTAACTAGAGGTGCAAGAAGATCTCTGCAATACTGGTTTCAGATAGGCAAGAAAGAGAAATGAATGACGAGCTGATAACTCGGTCTAGGGAAGATGAGAAATTTCAAGAAGTAACTTTATTCTTATTTGTCAAAGTGAGTCTGCAGGTGGTGCAGCCTTACCGCCTGCAGTGACACAATACACCACAGAATCAGAAGGTTTCAATCTTAACTAGTTTGGAGCCTGCCTGATGCAAATACTTGGAACAGATTTTTGCTCTGTTCATTTGACAAAATACTGAGCCTGTTAACAGGAGCAGGGCACAGAACTGGTTTCTGTTTTGACCTGATCTCCATCTGTTGCAAATCGTAACAGAAGTAACTGCACCTTAAATTACAATGTGCACGTTTGCTCCGTTTTTGTGCAAGTGATTGCTTTTCTCCATTTTGAGAACCCACAACTTTGTCAAGGTGGCTAGAAACACTGCAACACTGAGGTATCTCACTGACTTTTAACTTCAGCCGCTCTCTGTACTCCTAACTTCAAAAATGCCACGCTTTTATGCTTCTAATACATTTTTCTGCCAAATAACACTTCAGCCAGAAAAGATGCATGCAGTGGCCTTCTGCAGAAGCATGCATAAGAAGACAATGGTTGGGGGGTAAAGAAAGTATTTTAGGGTCTCCTGTGCTGGCACATACACACAAGCAGTTTCAGTGGAAGGATTATCCTGTCAATAGACTTTTATTTTTTATCAGCATTGATTTAATATGTTTTTTTTTAATATATATTTTAAATAACATGAAGGATTAAATTTATTAACGTTCCATTTTAGGGGTGTACAAAAACTAAGGCTTTTCTCCCATTAAGGATAAATCTCCACCCGGGAAAGAAAACAGACATATTTCTTCAGTACACCTGCAGAAGAAAGAAAAGATTTTAATGTCATTTCAATGCTCTTTTCAAGCTTAAAAGTAATCTCTCCTTTTGTGTAAGGGGAGTCTCCCTGCAGTAGTTTTGGAATATGAGGAAGGAATAGAAAATTTGCAGCCCTGGAAACCACTGAGCATTGTCAGTGAAGCATGTATTCATAAGGTCTGGGGAGTGATTATAGCTCCTGCTTGTGGAGGTTTTCCAACTATAATATTTCTAGGTGGCTTCCTGATACACTGTGATCTATTGCTGTCCTTTGAATTAATGCAGGACATTTTTTCAGAAGTTAACGACTTTTAAAAAAAATCTCTGATTCTATTTGTACCTACTTTAATAAATATATTTAAACATTTCAAATATTTTGCATTTGGGAGTTTTCCTCGGGAGATGCATATAGCTATCTTCCTGCACCAATCGCAATGAAATGTTTTCCTTCTGATCTTTTGCACATGAATTTTATATGTGAAAATGCACATTTCTTACTGTTTATACTGATATAAAAAAAGAACAAACTAAATTCAGCTTCCAAGCTCTCATATCCTAATGGGGAATGCTTCTTTATCAAGCAGGTTTTTTTTACACAAAAAGAAGCTAAATGGATAACTCATCTCAGAAACTGAAAGTCTCTTTTGCTGAAGCACCTGTCTGTGATAACATGGAAGAGTGAGGAACAGTGGTTTTCTAAACTAGAAGGTATTTTGGTATTCAAAGATGTCCTGATGATATCAGTATTACGCTTGCCTGAGGACCTCTCCAACAACCCAATGTTCAAACTTGAAGTGGGAGAAAGAAGGGTGTTGAGCTGGCACCAGTTCCAGTAGCTTTGGTGCTACTCAGGAAGACAAAGTCCTTTATTCCATAGGTATTGCCGTTCAAGGCAATGGAACTGTGCATTTGTAGAGAAATACCATAAACCTCCAAGGGTCAGCAGGTGGGCATAAATCAATGAAGAATAAAACATGTATTTTATTTCGTCTACATATTCTTAGCACTCACCAATGTTTTTTGATAAAATTGTGTACATGTTTTTTGTTGGTTTCTTTTTTTGCACATATTTATGTCTACAAATGGAATAAAAGATTTAATAAGAAAAACCGTGCAGTGTTGTACATTGAATCAGCAGCTCCGAATAGTTTCTTGCATTGTCAAAGTTTAGTTTAAAAGCTGCTGGACTAAACTCTGAGTTGGTGAAAGGAGATTAAACAATGCCTAAAAAAAAGCCCTCCTACTACTTGTTGCCACAGTAAATCACATCTATCGCATACAGCAATAGACTTAGTACAATTTTTCCTATAAAAACCATAAAAAATGAGTTTCACATATTCTGAGATGATTCTCTACTGCAAGAAAAAAATCAAATTTATTCTGGGAGTTTTAAGAGATCTTGGTGATTTCGTTACTAGATAAGCAAAGCTTATATTCAAATCTTTAGTCTGATTTGAGGCACAGGAAAGAGAGCAAAAGTATGAAGAAGATGTCATTGTAGACCTTCTCTCCCAACTAAAGGCTGTTGCTGCAAGGAAGAAACTGAGAATTATTGAAATACCAGCTTGAGACCCTTTAAAACTATTTTTAAGTTGTATGGTGAATTACAGGCACTTAAAAAATTACTTACAGTAAATGAAGAAATCATTCTCTTCCTTGCAGACATGTTTATTGCTTAATACTATGAGGGGTTTTCTTGCCTTCAGTTGTGTAAGAACTCAAATTTTGCCAGCCCAAGTAGTTGCCTAGTCACAGTTAAACAGACTTTTGAAGAAACCCTGATCTCAATATAGTTGCAAAGACTCATGCCACGCAGGATGAGTGGAGGAAGATGATAAAAGTAGCTTGGTAATGTTTTAGAATACTAGTAGCAGAAGCCACAGAATAGACATCTTCATGCTCGCTAAGAAAAGCTGCCTATTCATTCTGAAAGTCAGCAGGACTCCTATGGAGGTGTGCCTAGCATATTCTGTAGGTGTGGTGGTTGTTTTTTTTCTCTTCCATCATGTGGCAAACTCAATAGCTGGATTTGAGAGGGAAGTAATTAAAATGTGAGAGGGGCTGCTTTAGCTGTTATGGTTGCTGTTACTTTGGTTTTGTTACCTACCGAAGGCAGCAGAAGCTTCATGACCCCTCCCCACCTTGAATCTCAGCCCTTGCTGAGAAGGAGGAAGGAGAACTGGTGACCAGGCACACCTTGCTCGTTCTAAAAATGTAACAGAGCTTGCATAAACATAAAAGAGCAAAAAAAATCCCCTATTACAAAATATGTTAGGTGTGTGTAACTGTGAACTTCCTGGATACGTGTATGAGCCCCCATTTCATCTTCCAACATCATTCATCTTTCTTTATTTTTTATTTTTTTTTTTAAGCGTGGGTTTAAATTTAGAGAGTGCAACACTTGTGACCTCAAAGCAAGGGACCCAGACTATGAACACACTTACACACTTGAGCAGGCATTTCTCTGGCATGTGTCTTTACTTTTTGAAGTAAAGGTATAGCTCTTAGTTTAGGACCCAGATATCTTTTTTCTGGATGCTGTACTGAGTAGCTAAGCTAAACTGCTGCTTTTCTAATCTAACCTACATTAAGGATGTTTTGAATGTACAGCCCAAGTTGTATTTTACAATTTTTCAAAAACAAAACAGGTTTTCTAGATTTTTGAACCACTGGAGATATTTGGAATTGATTTGAAAAAGGAAAGAGCTACAGATGAATGTGTTTCTATCTCTAGGAAAGTATCACAGATATGATGAAGACAGGAAACAGTGTCATTTAATAAATACCGTATGTGGTGATAACAGTCAATCTATTTCCAATACAATGTCATTTTCATGTGGAGCCATGGTATTTGTTTCTCCAATGTGAAAGGAAGCAGCAGATCTATCTTTTTCCACATTTGTAGCATGTTATATAGTGCCTTTGTAATAGCTGAGCCAAAGCCAATAACAGCCAGTGGAAGACAGCTCCACAGTCACACCTTACTGTGCAGCACATACATCGTTAGGCACAAAGTCTTAACAGGAAAAAGTAACATTTTACTATGTTTCTCAGAAATAATGTTAGATGTGAATAGAGAATAAGATAACCTAACTGATATTTCTCTACTCAATACTCTGCTGAAAGGTACAGCCCTACTTAATGGCGAGCGATGGCATGATGCCCATTTCAAGCAAATAATACAGCATGGTAAGTTCCAGTCAAAGAGCTGTTCTTTCATTCAGGGGCTTCAGCATGTGAATAAAATTAAGGAAAAAGAAGGTGTGAGTTTCACATCTGTTCTTCATGTATGTAGAATGTTAATAATTCACTTTTATTGTATGTGAGAAGTGTTTTCCTTCACGAGCATACCTACTGTACTGGGAGTCTCCGAGCACCATGAGCTGAAGAGGTTAGGCATCACCTGCACCTCTGAATTCAAGGCCCGGAGCCCTAACTGAGGGCCACGGACAGCCAGGGTGTCTAATAACCCAATGGGGGATGTTCCTGCTCTGCTTACAGGGAAGCTGGCGGCCTCCACCTGCCTCCTCCAGTTTGCTGGGGGCAGACGCCCCCACAGTACAAAGCCTGTGCCCCACCGAGCAGCGGCCTCTCATCCCTCGGTGGCAGGCTCAATGGCCGCAAGGTTTGGTGGGATGGAGGCTGTCCACCTTCTCCACTGGAAAACAGGCAGCAAAGGTGGCGGGAGTGGGAGCCGAAGGGGAGGGAAGGCTGGGGGACTTGTCCTTTCCCCTCCTGAGCAGGGGGGGAAGGCAGGGCAGGCCCCAGGGCAGGCACCAACCGGGGACATTGCAATAGGCACTTCCCTTGGCCGGGCACGCACTGGTGACTGGCAAAGAAATCTTTCCTTTGCGATACTTTTCATGCTAATTAAGCATAGTAAGACGGTGTTTGGTTTCTTTTTCCTTCTGCTAGCAAGGGAAGCTACGTTCCAGGTAACAACTGGACCGGACCAAGTGAGGCGGCACTATGCAACCCCGGGTTCCCCAGCAGCACCTGTCAGCTGATACCGCACCAGGCAGCACCGCCTGCTGCGTGCGCGGGGTTTTCCGTTCCGGTGGTCCCAGCCTCTCCCGGCCTCGCTTCCCCACAGCTCCCACTGCCCAGATGAACCGCGCCGGCACCGCCGCCCTCCCCGGCTTCTCCCGCACTCACCCGAGCGAGGGGGGCGGGAGGCAGCAGCCCCCCAGCCCTCGCACCTCGCCGCCCCCGGGCCCGCAACGGCCGGGCCCCGCGCCCCCCACAGCGCCGCC
>VZSF01000206.1:220993-246124 GCA_013398295.1 Chionis minor
CGGACAAGGTGCCGCCCGTCCCTTGCCCAGGCCGGTTCCCCTCAGAAGGGGCCTGCGGCGGGCCGGGGGGGCGGGGGGGGGGGTTGGTGCTAGTCCTTCAGCTTCGTCAGCTGCAGGTGGCGACTCTGTCGCTCTGTCGTGCAGTTTAGGTGGTTGGTTGGGGTTTTTTTTGTTTGTTTGTTTGTTTGGTGTGTGTCCCGTCCTCCCCCAAGTTCTAAGTACTTGGATGAAGGCTGTATTACAACCTGTCGAAGCACTTTTACAATGTTGTTGTTGTTTCAGCTGGGATGGAGTTAACTTTTTTTTTTTCCTGGCAGCTGGTGTGATACTGGATTTGGAATGAGCAATGCTGTCAATAGTGCACTGATGGATTTGGTTGTCGCTGAGCTCTCAAGGCCCCTTCTGCTCCTCACACCGCCCCACTGGTGGGCAGGCTCGGGGTGCACGAGAAGTTGGGAGGGCACACAGCCAGGACAGCTGACCCCAAGAGACCAAAGGAATATTCCATGCCGAATGATGTCATGCTCAGCATATAAAGCTGGCGGAAGAAGAAGGAATGGGGGAACGTTTGGAGTGATGGAGTTGGTCTTCCCAAGTAACCATTACACATGATGGAGCCCTGCTGTCCAGGAGATGGCTGAACACCTGCCTGCTGGTGGGAAGAGGTGAATGAATCCCTTGTTTTGCTTTGGTTGCGTGCGTGGCTTTTGTTTTACCTGTTAAACTGTCTTTATGTCCACTCACAAGTTTTTTCTCACTTTTACTTTTCTGATGCTCTCCCCCATCCAAACTAGGGTGAGTGAGTGAGCGCCTGCATGGTTCTAGCTGCCAGCTGGGGTTAAACCATGGCAAGTGTGGAAGCAAGTAAGTACTGTGTGCACTAGGATTTGGGATGAAGGTGTCAAGGATGTCTGCAGCTGTCGAGCCTGCTCAGGTGTCCCTGGCTGACCCCACAGGGTGGAGGGAAGGCAAATCCCACTTCTAGGTGAATGGTCCCTAGTGGTGGCTGTACCCTAAACTGTGCCAGGGGTTCAGCTAAAAGTTAAGCAGAATGAGTGAGTAGGGTTTTCAGACTAACCTCTCAGCTTTGTTTTATTTAGCAGGACAGATGTAGCGGTTGTTGTACATGTTGCAAAGTTTAATTTGCTATAGCATGGTTTTGTTGTTTGGGTTGGGTTTTTCCTCTCAGGGTAGTATCACTGTGTTCCAGCATATTGAAAGCGCAGGAAGTACAAGTCAAGTGCAGACTGACACATTTTAAAATATTAGGTTTGCCAGAGCATCCTGGTCTAGTTCTAATACAGGTAAATATAGTTGGGTTTAGACACCCTGTTCCCAATAACTGGAGCTTAAAAAATTATTCTAAACTTTCAGTCCACATATATCCTGTGATGATAGAGAGACAAACTCTCAAGAGAGAGGTAATAACTCGTGGATTTTCAATGCAATATGAAATAGAAGGTGAAATATTTCAAACAGGATATTTTATTACATGCTACGTAAGATGATCTGGTATCACAAATGCAGACATGGTATAAACACAGAAATATGATAGTCAAGAGGGAGTTATGGAGAGAAGCGTGTGGTCTGGTGAATTTCTAGGAAATGAGAGTACGTATATGGTCTGTTTTGACTGTTCCCACAGCTAAATTGTAAATGCAAAACATGCTGCACTTTCTAGAATTGTTCATTAAAAAGCGGTAGTGTCAGGTTCAAATGTTTTTATAAGTAAACATTCATTACTATTATTCATTATGGTACAAATTAGTAAAAATGGCTGCATGTTTGAATGTACATTTTTACCTGTAATGTAAAAATGCTGCCCTTGGAAACCCACATCTTTGCATAGAAATCGTGTAATTCTGCTTATGTGCTTATTTACGAGCATGTTCGTACACACAGTAAACGCTCATGTAGATTTTTGTGGATGCACAGCTGATCTTGATGAAAAGTTGGTCCCAGCTATGTCAGTTACAGGATCAGTGACAGCTATTCGACATTGTGAGAAGGCAAAAAGAAAAGTCAAAGTACAGTTTTCACAAGAACAGTAACAACTGACAAAAAAGAGCATTTTTTATGATAAAGCAATGTAGAAAATGGGAGTTCTTGGTTATAAAGGCTGCTGTAGCAGGCATAGTCCTTTCCTGAAGACATTTCTTTTGCAGAGATCTTCCCTCGGTCCTTTGGTGAAGCTGCGTTCCCAGTTTGATATAATGACTTTAGTTAGAGCACGTGCAGATCTGGAATGGAACAGAATATTCTTTAACCTCTCCCACTCGCAGGAAATATCCATAGAATTTACTGGCGATGAGTATGTCCCAACCCCTTCCTACACTTCTCCATAAAGAAAAGGATAATCTGTTGGGGTTATTGGTTTCTATTTAGGTGAAGCGGCAGGGTGGTGTAGTGTATTTCAGCTATGAAGGTGACCATGGTTTTGATTTAAGATTTTTATTTTATCAAGCAGGTATTTTTCTTTGCTTTTTAGTAGCTTCCTTGTTAAACCTTCATGAATTATTAGTAGTTGCCTTTGCAATGTGACATTTTTACATTCTCTTATTATACTCTGGCCTTTAGTTCAAACAATCTTGCTTTCCACTGGACTCCATTCTGTGGATGAGTTGTTTTTCCAGAAGGGTCATTGTCTGTAGGATCCTTGCCTCATTTGTTGAAGAATTTGGAAAAAGTATAGTGACTAATGCTAGAAACTGGAATAAAAAAAGAGCTTCGTATGCAGACAGTTGAATGCTACCCTGATGAACCAGGGGTGTTTCTTTTGCCACTGCATTTCCTGACTGATGAGGAGACAGTAGGTTAAAATAGATTTCTTATAAGCAATCACTTCTTTTCATGTTCCTTATTTTGTGGTATCCATCTTGAGAACCTCAGTCTGATTTGCAGAAATGCGGAACTTTCACAAACACAGGTGAAATCAATGTGTCATCTGTATCTTAAGCAGTCTCTGAAAAATTTCCTGTTATATGTCAAAGTTACTGGAGATATTTGACATCAATTTTTCCGCGCCTTGATTTCCCAATGTGTAAAATAGAAGTAATAGACCATCTGCAAAATAGCCTTCTATGAAGTAAATTAATTCTCATTTGTGAAGAATTCAGATAGACACGTAATCTGGTCATGTTAGAAAAGCCCATGAGTAGAATATCAATGAATTCATAAAATAACATGAAATAGATAAGGTACGGAGCCACACTGCGAGCTGTGAAGACCTCGCAAAGTTTTGAACAAGTGGTTACCCAGCAAGCACCTCGTGATACGTGCTGAGCAAGGTGGGAGTCTTATAGGAAAACAGCAAGCCATAGTTTAACTCAAAATTATGTCTCACTTCATAAACAGAAGGCATATAACAAAAGGAATAAACATAAATCAATCAGAAAGCAACGTATTGGTGAAATATTATTGAGGTGATACTTCGGTATAGTTTAATCCTTTTTAAGAACTTTCAGGAGCTTTTCTTCAGTTAGATTTTAGTATGTGATGGAAGTATATAATTTTTTACTTCAGTTAAACTATTTTGTCATCGTTCCCAGTGACCAGTGTCTCACATTGAGGAAAAAGGTGTAATCCCTCTGACTCTTACTACAAACTAATTTAAAGTCTGTAACATTAGATCAGAATCTTACATTAGTGGGAGTAACTGCATGTAAAGTACTTAGCAATTCTCAAATTGTTTTCATTTTGGGCCCCATGTGATTTTAAAAAAAAAAAAAAAAAGAGGGGTAGACTATTTTCTGGATTCTTGTCATTCTCAGGATGCTTGTTCAAAGATTGCCACTATATCATATTGACAGTTGCGTCCATGTTTATATGTGTTTCTTTATGCGGGTTTGTCTTCAACAGCTGCTGGGCTGTTCATCTGCTGACTGCATCTGATCTTACCTGCAGTTTCTTACAGTTGTTTCTGTTGGACTCGGCAGACACAGCAGCCGAGTGTCATTATTAGCAACATTAGCTAATTCTCCCGCCTTCTCCAGCGCATTACAACACATGCTCCCAAACAAATCCTTGCAACATTTTATTGCTTAAATATTTGTGGTAAAGTTACTGAACAAAACTGATCCTGTTTTACCTCAAGCCGGGACAATATATTTCTTGGGTTTGGTGAGGAAAAAGAAGAGATTTTCTGCTAGGTTAGTTCAATCCAAGCAGCAGGCTCTGGGGAATGGCACTGTGGTAGTACAGGGAGCTTGGCCGCCCTGACTGTGGAGTTGATAGAACAGAACAAGGGTCTGCATGTCACTGACTGCAGTGCAAAGCCCTGGAATTTACTTAATGTGCTGGCAGAGGTAGGTTTGCTCTTACGACTGACAAATGAGCCCTGCAAGTCTGCCCCCGGCATTACCCTGAGTGTTGCTTTGCCTGAGTTAGGATGGCCCAGCGTAGCCATCAGAAGAGAGCAGGTGCCTGCCCTTCAGCTGCTCCAGTTAATGTCTGACATTTGAGCTCACAGCCACCCTCAGTGGCAGAAGTAGCTTTGCACCGGAGTGCAGGGCTGTGGGCGCGCATTCCCTTTTGCCAGTTCTTCTCATCAGAAGGAACGTAATGCAGGTGGTAACACTTTCCATCAGCGCAGCATTATTACTGAAGGATATTTCTGAAAGTGTTTAAAGACCGGTCTGTCCACTAGATTGCCTCCAGTTGGGGAACATTTTCCATTGTGCTGGCTTT
This sequence comes from Chionis minor, assembly GCA_013398295.1. Lineage (NCBI taxonomy): Eukaryota > Metazoa > Chordata > Aves > Charadriiformes > Chionidae > Chionis > Chionis minor. Next base: position 225,680 of record VZSF01000206.1, read on the forward strand.
GCTGTGGTGCCAGCAGCCCCTGGAAGGAAAATAGAGCAGACAAGTCAAAAATTACACTACGGCAATAAGGTTCATCAGAGCACATCCTAAATGAGGTGCCCCGAGTCCCCTAAAATGAAGGCATAATGCAGAACATTGCAGCTAAGATCTGTGGGATCTTAGGGCATGGGTTTAAAGCACACTAACATGCATTTTTCTGGGACTTGTTTTGGTTGTGTTAAACTTACCTGAATGAATTATTTTAAAATTTTTTTTTTTCTTCCTGCCAGGGAGGAGCTTTTCTCTGGAGAACATAAAAATGTACACACCGTTCTGGATATAGTCTTCTTAAATGTGGAATTACAAAAATGCCTTCCTTTCCCTAATGATTTTAGGAGAAGAATGCATTTCCAGATTCCTTCGTTTTCCTTGATTGCTGCTTCTCCTTCACCATCTGCCCAACTGTGACCTTCTTTCTGGATTGGAATTGCTACAGGATCTTTCCTTCAGACCTCATTTTTAAGTGCTTGCAGAAGTGGTTCATGTAGTTCTTGACAAGAGATCACTCCCTGCCTGTGTGACTTGGTGGATTTGTGACTCCTGTCTCTTGCTATTTCATCATGTGTTGCAAACTTTTCCATATGAAAGTGGCATCACTGGTGGAAAGCATGGATTGGATCAATGAGTTCTGTTTTGAAGCTAATCCGTGTTTAATGATTGACATGTATATGTATTTTAGTTTCAGTTGTCCTGTCCTACATCTCTGATGCTATTTTCTGTCACACTTTTGGTTTTTTTATGTGCGTACCAAGAAGTAGATCCAGCTGGTCTGGCAGTTACCTGCTGCTGGAAGAGGCGGAGAGACTCTTTCCTCTGCCCTGGCTGTACTGCACATTCCCACTGCTTCCCTCTTGCATCCCTCAGTCTTTGATTGTCAGGTAGTATGTAACAAACCAACCAATTGATTTCATGTTACTTGGATCTAAAACGAATCTCTGAAATTATCTCATTATAAGGATTTTTCTGTGAAGAAATGAGGAATTGGAGACAATTTTTAACGTGTTTTAGGCTTCCTAACATAGACAATACAGATCCACTGACTGGTTTTATTCATCATAAAATGGCAGAGGCTGGAAGTCCCTCCTGGAGATCGTCTAGTCCACCCCCCAGCTCAGAGAAGAGTCAGCTTGAGAATTTGGGTTTTGAATAGCTCCAAGGACAAAGACTCCAGAACTTCTCTCTGGGCAACCCATGCCAGAGTTTGACCAACCTCACAATAAAAAAACCCTTTTTTCTAATGTCTTAAAAATAAGTGTTTTCTTGCATTTAAGGCATTTTCTTATGTTTAAGCTTATCCCAAACTTACAGATCTGTCTGCTTGAAAATCTTAAATGATTTTACGTTTTCTGTGTGCTTAGATTTTTGTTCTAAACACCACAAGATAAAATGAAGGAATTACAAATGTCACAACGCATACAGGGACACCCTGTGGATATGTGGGTTTGCTGCTGTGTGCCTTTTACTGAGACCTTTGTTCAGAGAAGAACAAGACCCCCGCGAAGATCTAAGCAGGTGCTTCATTTTAGATACTGAAAGCGATTTTTCAAACTTTTTTTAAAATACAGATAAAGACCAAGGCAATGCAATATTTTTGGCTGTAAACATGTACAGTTAGTTTCTTGTAAGAAATGAGCGCCTGTGCCTGGTCTTAGCTTATTGAAAGGCAGAGTCCTAATAGAGCATTACTTGTTGGAAGACTGTTCCGGTATCAGAATTAAAGTTCATGATCTGTAGGTTAGAGTACTGTAATTTGATCCGAGTTTTCCTTTAAAGTAATCTGGGAGCAGTAGTGTTAACAAATGACATCTGTCTATTCAGTGGAGGGAAGGTAACGCAACTGATAGCGCTCACCTTCATCCAGTGCTATTGTCTGGCAACCCAGTAGCTACAGGTAAAAATTCTTATTCCTGTGTTTACATAGGTGTTAGTAACTTCCTGAACAATCTTTGCTTACTGGCTGTGGCTAATTATTCCTCGTCCTAGATCCAGAGGCTGCCTCTGAATGAAGATTTAGAAAGTCAGCGTAGTTCAGAAATCGTATTTATGTAATGCTTTCCGAATCCTTGTGTTACTATATTCAGAACAGAAATAATTGATTTATTAAATTACTATGACTTCTATCTTTTATCATAATATTTTGCATTATTTTTGTATTGTTTTGCAGGATGCTTAGCATTGCTGTGAGAATAACTGATCTCTTGACTAAATGTAGTTTTAATTTTCATGTAGCTAGCTTAATAGCCATGGTTTCCAAAATGTGTACTTTAATAGCACTATGACTGTGCAGGTTCTATCTATGCCAGTTAACAAATCCTATAGTGTTCTGTGACTGAAAACAGACTGAGACATGCCCAACCTGTTGAACTGCATTCGTTCAGGTGACCTGCCCCAAAAGTTATTTGACATATCAGTAAAGAAGAAATACTGAAAGCAACTGGATCCAGTTTTTTTTGATGTTTCTGCCTGCCCAGCCCCTCTGAACAAAATATTTTTTTAGAAAAAGGAATTATTGGGTAGGATAAGAATTGTATGGTATGAATGCGTGGGTCAAATTTCTTTAAGAAGAGAAAGCAGTTAATGCTTCCCAACAGACAGTGCAGAGAGACATCACGGGTGAGATAACGTTTCTGCTCTGTATGAAATTGTTAAGGAGAGAGCTCAGCCATCAACACTAGAAAAAGGACCTGTATGACAAAGAAGGTAGGGTGGCTGTATCAGGCTGAAATACTGACAAACTTGAGAGTATTATGAAATATGACATAAGAATGGGGTGGGGTTGGGCATCTCAGAACCATCATTAAAATGCTCTAAAACCAAAAGTTGTTGTGACTAGAGTTTCTTTTCCTATACATATTTCCTTTGCTTTTCTTGGTAAGCTGCCTCGAAAAGAGGTTTCAGTAGAGTTTGAGAATGTTCCTGTTTCAGGTTGGGCTCTGCAGAGAAAGCGTCAGGAGGTCTTACAGCGTGTGGTGGTACTCACAGCCCCCAACAGGAGCCACTATGGGTCCGTTAGAGCCAGAATTGGAGACAATGTCTCATGTTCACCTGGAAGTCCTTAACAGACTTGTCTCCATAGCCAGAAATGGGCCTACATTGTAATGTTAACTCTCTCAGAATGTTGTTTTATTATTTTTTTTAACAAAAATTATTATACCAAGGTAATCTTAACTGTCAAACTGGGATGTGTATACTTTGTATTGTATATTGTTTCCTTTGATGTACTGTTTGTCATTAACAGTCTTGGCATGACTGCTTCCGAGGTAGTAAATATATTCTGGCTTAATTAAAGCAGTTCCGCTTCCTTTGCAGGCAAAACCTCAGAGATGGTATCTCTGGAGGGAGACCTTGGAACTGACCGAGAAGTTGTCAACTGCTATATATCTGTTAACCAGTGTGTCAGGTACCATCTTTCTGAATTGCCATCCCTGACCACCTCTGTATTTTACAGTGACCTGCTTTGGTCTGTAGGTCATTACTTTGTCAATTGTAAAAATCAAGTTATAAAAGAAGACTGTATTTTTTTTAATCTTATTTTTTAGCTCATGATACATGTTCAGGTTAAAAAAAAAAAGTTGTAGAAAGCAGTTTGAAGACTTGTTTCACCTATGTGAAAATCTGTGTAAAACTATAACTTAATTAATTCTTAATTAGGTAGCTGACTTCCTTTAGCAAGGTACCCGTATGGGATGCACTTCTAAAGATATACCTCGTTAGCTCTGCTGCTGCAGCCAATGTTTGTGGACATAAATTTGTGGATACTGATCCTGTTGCTGCCACTGTGTAAGCAGATTGTTTATCACTGAAGTGTTGGACAGGCATGGAAGCCTGTTTGTGTAATTAAAATTGTAGCATCTGCACAATAGTTATACACTTAAAATTACTGTGCCTCAGCATCACCTCCCTTTTGATCTTCAAACCAGCACAGCACAAAATGAAAATACAAGCAGTTCAGGCAAAAAAAATTCCATTAAAGCCTGTAAAGAGTACAGGATACTGCAGGGTTTCTAGTACAAGGGCAGGACTACAGTATTTTTCCCATCTCACAGGAATGTTGTAAGAGGCGTCTTAATATTATGACATAAATCTGTATGGCTAAAATGAAATTATGCATGAGCAGTTAGCTTCTCAGAAGAACAGACATAGGTGGTAAACTCTCTGGAAAGCCCTTCTCCCATGCCACCCAGTCATTTAAATTGTGGAGTATTCTTTGGGGAATACTACAGCTGCAAAAAGCAGCCTGGTCATAACTTCATGTAAGCGATAAATTAAATACAGCTATTAACTCTTGACTGTTTGGAAAATAAAGGCGTGGTTTTCATGAACAAGGTTGAACTGGATGATTTCTTTTGGAAAAACAGTTGGATCCTTTTTTCTACGATTTACAAAAAAGCGTAATGTTTCAGATGACTGCTGCACTCTATAATTTGAGCCTTTATTTGAAAAAAGATTCAAGGATAACAAAATCTGTTACAAATATCTGGGGAATACCTTGTTTAGTTCCAGGGCAAATAGTTATTAAATGGATTTGAAAGAGAACCATTCAAAGATGAATTTTACCAGTAACAGAAAAACTTTCTAAAAGGAATGCATCAAGCATAATCATACTGCCTAAAGAGACACTATTTAGTGAGATGACTGACTGTAAATCTAGCTGTAACAGAAACTTGTGTTCCTCAGTTACTCAGATGGACTGTGGATTTAATTCAACAACTTATTTTATTTACGGTAAACTCCTTTGGGAGTGAAATAGTGTTCCACATTGGTGCCTTCTCATGTGTTCTGCTAAGGGGCAGTGCCTGTTTTGTAAGTGGCTGTTGCAAATCAAAGTGAGCTGGGAAAAGAGACTGGTCTGTGCCCAGCCTCCCGCTCGGTGCTGGCTATGGGGGAAGGATTCTTTTTGGGTGATGGCAGCGAAACAGCACTCCTGACAGAGCCTCGTGCGGAGCAGCCGGGACCCCTTCCTGGGGCCGGAGGGCCTGAGGTGGTCCCACCAGGCTGGGGCGGCTGGAGGGTACCTGTGTGAGCTACTCATCTGGGACTGGGTCCTTCAAAGTGGCACCACAGCCCTTTCCACCTCCTCTTCCCACACCATGCTGTGTACACCTGGGAGGAATGGCAGCAGGGAGTTTAGTTCCTTGAGCACAGTGCGGGGAAAAAAGAAAAAAAAAAANGGGGGGCAAACAGGTTGTTTGTGGCAAGGGGGTGTCATGCTACACAGCGGGTGGGAGCCCTGGGTTACCAACCGCTCTTTGAAAGCCTAATGGAAGTCTCTCCTGCAGGCAGAGCCCAGCCTGCCGGGGGAGCAGCGGGTGGGTGGGCGAGTGATGTTCCTCCCCTGGCAAGGGCAGGGCCCACCGCTGCCCTCCGGAGGTAAGTGGAGAAGGGTGAGGGCTGGCCACGGGTGGGAAGGGTCAGGCTCTGGGTGGGCAAACAAATCCATGTCCTGCACCACCTCTGGGAGGGGATCCTTCTCTTCCCTGTTGCTTTCTTTGCCTGTGAAAGGATTGATGTATCCTTTCTGATACTTTCTACTAACCACCAGATTTAGCCTATAGGTGTGGAGATGACTTTCGAAAGGAACGAAGTGGCTGACGGTCAGGAATGCTACCTTCTCCACAGCTACAGCCAGTCCCTATGTAAGAAGAGGGGCAAAGCTGAGCAGAGAGCGGGGCGGAGCAGGGTCGGGCAGGCTGGGTGATGTGGGTGGATGCTTTAGGAGTTACACCCCTGTACGGTTCGATTACTGAATCACGCCCCTGATTCTCTGTTAGGTGTCAGAAGTGTATTTCCATCAGGGATTTGCATCAGGAAACAAACACCGTAGTTTAGGTACCACGTCTGGGGAGAGCTTTCCAGGCAGACTAGTGGGAGAGGTATGATTACAACCCTAGCGTGCTTCATATCAGTTCCTCGTCTTTTTGTATGATCCTGCTCTCGCCGAGGTCAGTGGGGGATTCACCCATTTAAATGGTGCTTTCATTGGCATGGCTTGCATTCATTTTCATCCTGTCGATCTGCCCTTTCTTTTTTGCCTGGAGGGCACCCCGCTGCTGGCTGGTGGGACCTCCTCCAGTGCTGGAAGCAGACGGCATGGGAGTTTAAAAGGCGCTTCTGACAGTCCAGCAGTTTCATGGGTCTGGATGGCCCCAGAAAGCTGGTGGTGGGCAGGGCAGGCGGGGTCTGGTCACGAGCAGAAAGTACTGTCAAGCTTCCAGCTGTACTGAACCGCTTCTGTTTCCTTCACGGGAGAAAGGAGCAGAGTGTGGGAAGGTGATACTGGCAACATCGCCTGTGATTTAGGGTTGCATGGCCACACGTCAAGGGGTCTGAAAGCTGCTTGTGCATGAAGGTTGTTGGCACAAAGTCTGGGAATTGTGCAGAGCTTCAGGCATCTCCTGCCTTATGCAGAGCCAGCGAGCAGCCCCAGTGCTGTGAGGAACCAGTCAAACTCAACAAAAAGTGCAACTATTTATGGGAGGTTGTCTATTTTCTCTTGCGACTCGTGGATGCTGTCTCTTGTTCACCCAGGCTCTGAGCCCTATCAGTTTGCACTTAAATATAGCTTTCCCAGGTTTTCAAATCTGCTGTTTTCCCAGAGGAATGTCTGTTCCTGGCATGTAGCCTTCCTTCTCTTTCGTCGTACTGAAAATCATCTCACTCACCGAGTGTCGGGAGCTTCTTGTAGGTGACCAGCAGCTTAAAGTTTGCCAACCACCAGACCCCTCCTCTCTGCCTTCAGATGGGGGGTGTTGTGGTTCATTTGATCCCGCCCTTTCTGATGCCCCGTGCCTCCAGTTTCTTCATCGCAGCCCTTGCCGTGAGCCTGAAATATCTTGCCAAGCAGAGAGGGATGGAGGAGGTTTGCCTTCCTTGCAGTCTGAGGCAGGTGGCACTGGGAATCGCAGAAGCAAGCGCGTGCAGAAAGGCTGGTGGTGCGGCATGTGACGCCTACGTGTATCCAGTTCTCATATGCCTAATTGTCACGGACAATGCCTAAGCGCATGTGCCAAAGCTGTCAAGATCAAGTGCTGTTTTTGTATATACTCTCCAACTGAGCCAAATAGTGTACTTGCAGGGAAATTTTCTCAAGAAGATCTAAAGGATTAGACTAAATAATATCCATAAGTGACATTTTAAATACAGATGCGCAGCACTTTAAATTCGTAATTAGTACTATAAACCACAACTTTCTTCCATGGTTTTTTTGATAGGAATTTAATTTGCCGTCTTGGAAAAAACTCGATTCTGTATGATTCCACTGTCCAACCAAGCCTCGCACTTGCATAATTTTTTGGAATCATTCACAACTGCAATACATTTATACATTTGTTACTGCAAGCGTGCCTTGGCTAATTGAGGTGTTGTCTCTTAAGTTCTGTTATTGTCACTTCAGGTCAGAGCGATCAAAGGTCTGGTATTTTAAGGGATTTGGCACTTCTAGATAAAAACATTTTGCATTCCATGCGTGTCCAAGCTCCAAAGATAAGTAGAGAGGAATACAGTAAAACCCTGGTATCTCTGTGGAGAGGATAGTCAGAATGTAATTTGTATGATTACCTTGCATGGTATTTGTCTGCATTTGTCAGCATACCTTTATTTTTGTTTTCTACTTGCTATAAAGCCTTTTGCACTTATTTTTTGTACTGGTTATATGAACATTTGATGCCTGCTGCTGTGAAGATTTTGTCACTGAAACAACTGCTTCCTGAGCACTTTCAGTGCTTCAGGCAGCGTCCTATCAATGATTATAGCTTTTGGGTCTTTAAGCTGAAGTATTTTAACATACGGTAACTCTACTTGATAGTTTCCTCTGGGAATCCCACCCACTGTGTTAGCTGCAAACAGCTATATGAAGAATGCTGTTCCCATGGCTTAGATACTTGTAATGCTGTCCCATCCAAACTAACCTCAGTGTGAGTGTGACTTCTAATCCACCAAGGAGATAAGTGATGGAACTATATGTTCCTGTCACTCTGATTTAAAGGTATTTCTTCCAACCAAGTTAGTATTTCACTTCCTTGATTTTACTTTTAACAAAAATCCTATGATTATAGAAAAGACAGGTGTTCAGTCTGTTGTTGTGCAAGAGAAACACATTGCTGATTTGCTCTGAACGGGTGGTATAGAATTCTGTTAGTGCAATCAAATAAAATACAGAGTGTGAAGGGATACATTTTCCCAAGTGAAGGAGAAAATTGGCTTACATTAGGTGAAACATTAATGGCAATTTCACTAAAATGAAATCTTCTTAGTACTGCAGTTCTTTCTAGCGGCACTGTAATTTTAAACTAGAAACCATCCTAGCACAGTAGCAGGACTGTTTTAAAAAAGTATCCATTTCATCACGCATGTGCATGGATCACAAATTCTGGATGTGTCCCAAGTTATCCCGTCATTTTACAATGCAGGATTTTTTTATTTGATGAGAATCTTTGGATAATTTCTTCCGTAATGCTTTTCCCCTTCATTTCCATACTGCTGCTGCTAGCGTTTTGTACCAGATGCTGTTCTGTCATGAAAGCAACAGCTTCCTGACTTTTTTGTGCCTGAAAACTTGTCTGCCTTTCCTAAGTGTATCAGTTGGTCCAATAAAATCTGTTTTGTGTTTCTTCAAATCTTGCTCCTTTTCTGTCAGTAGGCCATCCCACCGACATTAGTAGTATGAATATCTTTATACACTCCCTGCCCCAAATACTCCATTATTGGTTTTTGCCTAAGTAGGGTGCTGTCCTTTTGAGTGCCAGATGCGGTTCAGTGCTATCTTTCTTGTTTGGTATCTCCACCTCCTGGGGAGTCCGACTGCATTTATATTCCTACAGAAAATCTGTAAAAGCAAGGTCAGATAATACTACCGCGGGTAGCTGGCCCTGTCGGCTACACATATGTAAGCAGAGAGAGAGAGAGAGAAGGCCTGTTCCAGTTCAAAGAAAGAATAGGTATCTGCCTTCTCTGGAGAATTAGAGAGAAAGGCAAGAAAAATGAGCCTGTTATTGGCTGATAATATTCCTGTTTCTCTCTCCTTGCATATAGTAGCAACCAGAGGGATGGAGGCAGTGGCCCTTCCCCTGTTTGCAAGGGAACTTTGCTCTGTCCTGGGCAATCGCGATATTTCACAGCTCTAGGTTGGTTTCTGATGCTGCGGGTGGGGCTCTGCTGCCTAAATGTAGCCCTGTGGTGCTACCTGAGATGTCTCAGTTTGCTATAGGTGTCTCATCAGCATCATATGTCACCTTGTCTTGGGTGGCTAAGTAGGACTGGATACTAATGTGTATGTTAAAATCCTAAATCCTTTTCCCATGTCTGAAAACAAAATGCAAAGACAAGAGCAGTTTGAAGTCACCACCACTGGTTTTGTTGCCTGGATCCATTCAGCCATCCGCCCTGGGCTCTCATTCTCCTCATACCGCTTCTGTGGCGCAGTTTTACGCTTGAGTAGGCATATTGGTTGCCAAAAGGGGCAGTGCTTTTACTTTCTTTGCCCTTGGCATCACTCTCCCACTGCTCTGCTTAGTGCTGAAGCATTCTGCCTTGGAGTCAGCTGAACATCGGTGCTGGAGAAACAGACCCCGTAGAAACATGCAAGTGGGAAAGTGAAGTGTCTGTTCAAAACGCTGGCAGCTGCCCTCTGGCTCAGCCCCGTCACAGAACTGCCTGGTTAGGTTCCCGCTTGTTGGTACAACCCCTGCAAGTTCTCTTGTCTTTGGCTCTACAAATCCAAAGTAATTGAGCTGTTCAGGAACAAAGTGGATCACGAAGGCCGTAAAAGGCAAATATTGTCTGAAGATAAATTGTGCACGGCCAAAGGAGCTGGGGCTGTGAAGTTCATTTCCAGGGAAGATCAAATGAATCAGAAAGCATCCTTTTGAGGATTCATTGCAATATATGTTCTTTGACAGAATTCTTCCCCTAGACCCCTCTGGCAATCTGCAGACCTCCCCAGACTAAACCTAAGAGCCTTCCTGTAAATGAAGAAGGGACAGGCTCTGAAGGCAATCTGGACCTCTGTGAAAAGCCTCTTTGTGTCAGTCTGTGAGGGCTGGAAGCTTCTTAGGCAGCAGAACTACAGATGCCATCAGGAACAATTTCTCCAGCCGGTTTGTCTCTGATGGGAGAGCGAGTGGCTGGCTCTGCTGGTGGCTCTGTACCCTGCAGCTGAGGGAGGCTGGAAAAGTTACTAGAGCATCTGGCAAATGTCAAGTCTTACGTAGTGTTTGGGGCTCACTCTCCCTAAGCACTTTCTGCCTCTCCTGGTGCAGGAAGGTGAGTCTTTTCCAGCTGAAACAGTTGACAGAAAATTCCTGCTAAGTAAGAAAAAGTAGAGGCTTAACTCTGGTAAAGACTCCAGTGATGGGCTGGGGCCAAACCTAATAAGGCCAGGGCATGGGCTGGTGCTATCCCACTGTGCCTGTGGTCTGTGAGGGATGCAGAGATGCTTCTGCTGCTGTCAGGCTGGGGATGGGGTGGGTGCATCAGGGATCCTCACTGCTTTCCCTGGTTATTCCCTTCTCACCGTACCAAGTGAAGCTCAGGGAAAACCCAGGGCTCAGCACTGAAACCAAGCGAGCATGGTTAGTGTTTGGAGAGGAGGCTCAGTAAGGAGAATGCAGAGAGCATCTGAATCACTTCACCACCCACGAAAATACTCTACAGATAAATTTGCGTTGTTTAGTTTTAAATTTCATGCTGGAATGGTGTAATCTTGAATGTCTATAGGGGAGAGCACCCAAAAATTAGCATTACATTCATTATTAGTGACAGCTTTGGCTGAATTTCAAAGTGTATCCTCAAGCTGAAAAGCAATCCTCAGATTAACAGGGTTTCTGGATTAGCCTTCGGACTTGTAGGCTTCCTCAGGCATTGTTGAAAAGGTTTTGTTTTCCTTCATTTTTCATATTCGAATTTGGTAACGTTTCTTTCCCGTTGCTAGTGTTACCGTGCCTCTGTTTATTGGTTGCTATTCCTAAAAACAAATCCAGGCTTAGGCTTTCGTGGGAAAAAGATGTGGAGTGGGGAAACAGAGGAAGGCTCTTTGGAAGGCTTGTGGCATTTGATAATGTTGCAAATGAGACCGACAGCTATTTTAAAGAGAGTTATTCAAGCGGTTTGTTTCTGGTAGAAATGGAGGAGTCTGAAGAAACCCTTACCCGCCTTGTTCTAAGGCTCAGGATGTTCTGCCTGCTGTGTTTCTCCCTCTGCCACGTACTTTGTCTTCTGTGGGTGTCAGCGGAGGGGTTCATAACACACTGCTTGTTTCTCACTCTGAGATCCGGGTGTAGCTTTGCACTTTGCCTCTTTATAAATAAATCATCAGTTTTCACAAATGAATCGTCTATTGTTTGAAGTGGGCAGAATATTTTAACGGCATCTAAGTTAAGAATCATGATCTTTAAATGTTTGTTTTGTATTTTTGACCTGCTGTAGTTAGAATTTATGTTCAAGGAGGCAAGGAAAGAAAAAAAATACGATAGAAAGAAGAAATAGGACAAAAAGCCTAGCTGACCTGCAGTTGTAACAGAGACGCACGCATCCTCAGTAGTTTTATTCATGACTCTTGGTGTAACCATAGGACGGAGGAGTCACACTCTTTGGCAGTTGAGGTGCTGGGCACTGCTGGAACACAGGACTGAAATGGCCCAAAGCTTTTACCTGACAAGAAATAACAAATGGAAGTCGGTAGTCGAGCACAAGGCGACAGTGAAATGTTAGGATGTGACGAGATTGTATGTCCAGAGCTCACCCGAGTTTCTAGCTCTATCAGCTGGTCATCTCGAAGCTGTTCCTGCTCCCTGCAGACCTTGCCACAAACACAGTTGGAGGCAGTCTCACTTGCAGAACATCTGCTTTGGTATTTTCAGCGTGGTGGGCTATGGACATCTCATAACATACGTCTCAGGGCCTACTGTATTAATAGTTCTCTCTGTATTGGATTAAGAACGTGTAATTGAGGCTTCACTGATCCTTTTTGGCAAAGAAGATTGCTTTGGGAGAGGATCTGGGAGACATTCAAGGTTTTGCTTTACTTTCTTTTTTGGAGTGGGACCTCCAGGAGCAGCCATGCACCTCGTTCCACACTCAAAATAGCAAAGATCTTTCTGTGGAAAAGTAAACTCTCCCAGTTCCCGAGGGAAGAAATAGTACTAAATAGTACCGCGTGGCCTTCAGTACCACACATGTGACAGGGAGGACATATTTCAAGATACAAAAGAAAGAATTTAAAGTTGTTTAAGAAAAAGTTAAGGAATGTGATGTTAAAGTTGAACAGGAGTAAAAGCATCTCTCCTGGCCGGTGCCACCAGCTTGGCTGAGGGTGAGTTGAGAGGCAAGGTCGGCTACATCAGGAAGGCAGAAACAGAGGACATAGGGCTGCCTGGGACTGTAGGGTCCCTGGCTCAAATGGGATGTCTACATGCTTGTTGAATCTCACCCAGAAGAGTCCAAGGAACGTGTCTCAGGGAGTTTAATACACACAAACACTTTAAACAAACACAGCGACGAAGGGGGAGGGAGGGTGAGCCTGCAGGGGTCTTTGCTGGGAACTGCACTCTTGTACTTAGTAACTTCAGCAAAACTTTCCCGTGAGCATTTGCGTCCTTAGCACATTGTATACTCGCTGAAACCAGTTTTCTACTGCACTCCCCTTCTTCATAACCCTTGTCAGGATTGTTTCTGGTCTGATGCTGACAAAACGTTGCCAGCTGGTGATTGCTACTTCAGGGCAAGGACAGATGATTTCGTATTTCATAACAAACATTTCACAGGATTTGCTAAAATTAAGTTTCATTCCCAGCCAGCTTTCCCAATCATACAACTTGGTTTGCTGTTGTCTTTTTTTCATGTTCATGGCACCACATTTCAGACTAGATTTAAACTCTGAATTTGCCAGAGCTTGGATACATTTGTATTTTAAGTATACATTGGTCCTTTTAACAGTAGTTACAGCATTTGCCAGATCATATTCACAGAGTTTTAAAACATACCTTCTGTCCCGGGCCAGACACAAGCTCTTTGGGTGAGGGACTTTGTTGCTCTGTGTTTATGTACTGTTGAGCTCAAAGGCACCTGATCCTGCCTGAGTGAGCCCTTTGGTACTTCTGTGCTATAAATAATACTGTCATCCTGTACCTGGTAAATGTTTTAAAGATGAGTCCGTAAGTGCTCGAAGCATAAGCGCTCGGATATTATGTTCCAATTATGTTATAATAGCACAGTATAGTGGGTACTCTTAAGAAGGTCCCTGCTTTCACATGGTTGGAAATTTCTCTGGAAATGCTAGTAAGGCTTTATTTTTTGAAGTGCAAAGTCCACATACAAGTTCTTTCCCAGCAAGGACAAACTCCAGCATTGCTCCCATTTCAAATACTTGGCCTCTGCGAGTCACCTCCAGTTAGATACATCAGTGCTGTATTAAGGGGTTTTGTTGCTGCCTCATTTTTTTCTGACAGTAACTCCAAAAAAGGCTTTTTCAGAGTGGGAAAATGGTTTCAATCATCTTTTCATTCAGTTTTGTGGTCTCTTTCTTCATTTCAGTGATTAAGGACTTGGCAGGCTGGACTTCTTCTTTGGTTTGGAAGATAGCTTTGGTTTGTACATCCCTAAAATAAATGGTGTCCAAAAGTTTCCTCTTTGTCTGCTGTGATTTCAAAGCAATTTTCGTGGCTCAGTTCAGGACTGCCTAATAGAAGAAAATGGAGCAATAATTACTGCCTGCAGAGCTTCTAGCACAGCAGTTATTTAACTAGCTACAAAATAATTTAAGAAACCAGCAAATGTCTCTCAGAAAATTTCTCGTTCCCTGAGGAACTGCGTACTTGGAGCCAAGTACCTTGGCTTTTCCTTGAACTGGGCATGTGATTCCCATGGCAGTCAGGCGGCCGCTGCAGCCCCAGCGTGCCAGGCATGGGAAGAACAAGGGCACCGTTTGCAGCCCTGCCTGCCTGAGGTGGGAAGTTCACCCCGGTCAGCGTTGCCCGGCGTGCTGGGTGTGGAGGCTCCCCGTCGCTTCTGGAAATCTTACCCATGCGCTCCTTTCGAACACACCCAGCAACATAAATCAGAGTACTCATCCCTCCGGGAAACCCACAGTGCGCGCTATGTTCTGCCCTCAATCTTGGCCCCGGCTGCACAAAGCAGACAGAAGGCTGCCCGAATGGGGCAGCCAAGATTTCCTGCTCACGCAGGGGGAATTTCACAAGGAGCACAGCCAGCACACTGCCAGCCAGCCAGTGGCACCAGGAGCAGGCAAGCTTCTGATCTCTGCCCCGCGCCTCGCTGGGTCAGCCCTGCTGGTCCCCGCTCCAGGAGGTACTCAGGAGGGGGACGAGAGGCTTTTTATTTAAACCATTAGCTGGAATAGATTTGACTGTACCTTGTGGTAACTGACCTCATTCAGGCTGAATTTTTGTAAAATGAGTGTGAAAATGTGAAGCGGCGCCGAGCGAGATTACCTAGGCAGCACAGACATCTACAAATGGGCTCTGTCAGGTGCCACAGCTTGCAGAGCATCTCCTTCCATTTTACAGCTGTAGCCGCAGCAAACGAAGACACTGCAAAACAAACTCATAACTGATGTCTTCTGTGGGTATAAAACTTTAGTTACATAATTTGTTCTGTTGCCTAAAAAGGGCTGTTCATTTGCTCAGAATTAAAAATTCACATACGCGTTTGTAATGTTCAGAGCTAATGTTACCGCAGTGACTTTATTTTAGTTAAAAGCCGAAGTCCTTGTCATTTCAAGGCAAGAAAAACCCACTTAGTGGTAGTAATTAAAAGTTATTTAGGCTTTCAGCACATTAACAAAACTCTACGTGTTTTGGAAATGGAAGGCTAACGTTAGTCTTGTAAGCCCATACAGAGTTAGTTAAGAGTGGGGCTTCCCAGAGGGCCCAAGGGCACGCTCGCAGTGGCAGGGATGGCAAAACCCGGTCAAGCCTTCTCCTGGCCGTAGGCTGCCCATCCGTGGTCAGGAAGCTGAACGTGTGAGGGTTTGCCCAGCGCTGCTCTGTAGCTTCCGGACCGCAGCTGTCTTGCAGCTGGAGCGACCAATGCCAAAGCATCTGGCTCTTGCCTCAGCCTTGGTAACCACCCAAGTCCTCCTGTGAGTCAGGGGGGCAAGACCCACCCAGTGACAAGTCTAGCCTATGGGGGAGTTTAATTGGATGGAAAGTGTTTAGTAGCTGGGAATGTGGGACATGCTGTCTGTAGCACAGGTTTTTGATGGTGCTTTTGGTGTCTCAGGGGGTGCCATGATCTCAGTAAAGATGTTAATGAATGGTGTTTTCCAGCAGAGAGAAATTGTATTAACACTTGTGCAACCTTGTATGTAAAATCTTAAGTTCTACTTCTAATTATGGAACTTCATACGGGTTCAAGTACAAAGCATCCATGTTGATCGTTTAAGAGGAAATGGCAAAGAAACGGTAACGTGTACCTAGTCATTTGATCTCAAGTGAGGCAAACGAATATAAAAAATAATGCTAATTTATGAAAAATTGTTTTGTTTCATTCCTCTTTTGTGTTTAAGCTGTCTTGTATTCATTCCATATTGGGAGGATTCACATAGTAGTAAAGAATTACTTCTTAACTTTGGTAAGAATAAACTGCGTCTTCTCCCACTGCCTACCCCTAAAACAAAGACTTACAAAGAAACACCCTTTCCATACTTTCCACCAATAACTATTTTTGCAGAGTGGTGAGTGCTTTCATTTTTAAAGTGTTTCCAATTTGCCACTGTCCAACTATCGTACTATTTCATTCAATAAATAACACCCTTATGATGAAAGATGTTATTTTTTCCCTACTGCTAAGAGTGAACCAAGTTACTAAAATTAGGCAAGTTACCCAAGTTTCTACGTTGTGTTAACACAGGAACCTTGCTTCCTATTCTAACTCCTAACTGACAAACTTGCCGAAAAAAAATACTTACTCTGTAATTGTACCAGGATTAGGTATTTCTGTGTCTAGCCACTAAACAAACCTATGCCAATATATAGCACAGGCTATTCAAATGAGAATGGAATGGCACTGAAAAAAATAGCCAGGAGTGAAAGAAACGAACAGGAAGGCTAAATAAATAAACAAACAAACAAACAGAAAACAACTTGTGTCAGGAGTGACTTTGACTAACAACTCACACCTGCCTTTGCAGAGGATTGCCTCATGGTGTTGGTCAAAGGTTCCTGTCTTGCACAGGCATTTTTGTTGTTGATGGTTTTCTTTTTTCCAATCCTCTGCTGCAGTTAAGAGAGTTATGTTCGGAGGGTAAATTGATTACTATAATTGTTCATTAATGCAGTCTTATTTAATGTACTTTTAGAGGTTATATTCTTCAGAATGATGATAAATTATGGTAGTTTCAATTAATGTCACTGCAGCTAAAGGGATGTCAGCATTTCTATTAATACAGTGCAATTTTCTGGGGTTTCATAATGAAGCTATAAAAAATTGCTGAAACTTAAGATACAAAGTTCCAGTGTATTTTATCCACACAATATTCCCTTGAATCTGATCTAATCGATAGATAGATTGAATCTGATGAGATAAAAATAGAGTGGAGAGAGTCTACTGAAGATACAGATCCCAACTGGTAGAAACGGAAGTATGCTAAAGGGAATACATTGCTTTCTGTTGAGGTTAAACAGAAAGAGGACACCGAATGGTGATGCAGAGACAGTCGGGGGGACCTGAAGGTGACAGGCCTTTTGCTCAGAGGGCGTTTTGCACCCAGGTCTCCTGTATTGATCACGATTGCTTGCTGCCCTCTGCCCCAGCCCGTGCCTCTCGCTTTCTGTACCTGGTGCCCCCTGACCTACGCTTAACTCTGTGTGGCAAAACAGTCTTGAATTTATCAAGATACGCTACAGTGCCTGCCACAAACGGGCTCTAATTCTTGGAGGAGTTCGGAAGGAGCTTACACGCAGAGGCGGCTGAGCTTGGAATAAAAATACAATCTAATGTTAAAATCAGATCCCAGACTGAGGGGTTGGGGGTAGAGAATGCTCTCCCACCTTTAGAAGTTGCGCTAAGGCTAATTTTAAATATTGTAGTATCAGCTAATTAGTTGAACAACAGAGATAACCCTAAAGCACTTAGATTACAGCAAAAGAAAGGAAAATGAACAAGCCCATTCCATCTGCCCGGTGTAGTAGACTTTCAAAGGCACAGCCAAAGGAGTAGTAGATAAAACTGATCCAAGCTTTCAGAAAAACCTGGTTATTTTCCTCACAAGGGAAACGTACAGGGAGAGAATGTTTATTTAATCCGTCTTTTTATATATTTTTCTCCTTGGATAAGAGATAACGTAAGTAGTAAGAGACTTGTACTGATTGGTTAGTGCAGTACGTCAGCACCAAGGAGCTGATATTTGAATTCAGATGCAAGTCCTGCAGGGAAAAAAAAAAGTCTGCTGAGTAACAGCCTGCCCAATCTGTTAACTGAGAGTGACAGCTCGATGGGGTATGCAGAAAGGGACAATAAAGATACTCTACTTACAAAGCAATCCATTTGGTATCTCATGTCTTTCTGAATACGGAATGGTTTTCTGAAATCATGACAAAACACTGATGAATGGGCACACGCATTATTATAGCAGTCAATCTCAAGGTAATGAGATACATGAAATTCCTAGTTATATCTTAATCCTATCAATTATGAGTGTATTCTAAAAATAGGAATGCTAAGAACAAAGAAAAGACAAGGAGGCAAGGTAAGATGAGCTCAGAGCCTCACAAAGGCATTGTTTTCTTGCACTAAGGAATAAAGTATTTATTTGCTTTGGTCAAAGTTCGAGGGCTCCACATCTCAGCCCATTTCTTCACAGTTTATTTCTCTGTATTCCCCTTGTCTTTCCTTTCTTAAAGTTATCTAAGGGGTTCATGGACTTTTCCTTTCTTTGCTTAATTTATTCTGCATTAGACAGAAAGCTAAACTGTGCCAAATGGGCTGCAGCAACCAAAATATTTGTAGATGAGTGTAGGTTTTAGAAACACAACTGTCTGGAGACCTTGTTTGACTTTAAAATTGTGGTAGTCATTATTTTCTAGTTCTGCCAATCACTGGAATACAAAATTAGAGAGACCTAAAGCATGCACATGTACAGAATATTAAAGATTAGGGTGGGTTCCCTCCCCCCCGCCCCACCAGTGGACTTGTGCCTAAAGACCCAGATACAAAAATTATAGTCCTTGCATTGAGAAGCCTACAGTCTAAATAACTAGCTCAGAAAACTCAAGCTTTGATCAGCAGATGAGTGAGGATGGCTCTGGAGAGAGGCATGTTTGAGACACACCAGGAAAAGAATTCTCCTGTTTCCCTGAGGTAGTGTGCCGCCTTGTTATTCTATTACCCTTCTGCTGGCGCTCTGCAGTTCAAAGAAGATAATGATGCTACTTCTGTCTAAAACAGGAAAAGAAAAAAGAAAAAGAGGGGAAAAAGAGAAAAAAGGAAATGCCATCAGGTTAAACTGAAATGTGTTTCTTTTTGAGAAATAATTCGTAGGTGCTTTCAGAGCAAGATTATAAAAATCAGGACCTTGGGCGTACACATAGAGTTTTGAAATAGGATATACCAGCTCTCTGCTCCTGCTTATCAGCTTGACTGCAGCTTTTAGCGATCAAAGTTATTGCTACCTGATAGCGGTCTTGGGTAACCTCTGTGAAATGACTAATCCTCTCAGTGCAGCCTACAAAAGAGAGGTCTTTCTTCCACTTGGCATTTCCTTGCCTTAGGCAAGGCAATTTGGTGCTTTGGGATCCCCAGGCCCCCGCACCACTGTGAAAATGATGATTTTCATCCGTGATGACTCTTGAGCGGGCACTGGGCTACACGGGTCGGTAGGTCTCTCGTCCTGTTGGTGGAAGCCCTGTGTGAAAAGCAGCTGGGTTACATCTGGATTCCGGGTGTCCGGTATTTGGGTGTTTTTTAATTGCTGGGCATTCAAAACCCAGCAGAGGGAAAGCACGGGATGGGGCGGAGAAGCCGTCTCTTGGGTCAAGGAAGGCAAGGAACAAGCCGTGCTCCTCTAACCACAAACGTGTTGATAGCGCAGGTTTATCAGTGTAGCGCAAACGGACAGGCTTAAGCACAGGCTGTACCTTTCCAGCAAAACCAGCCTATTGCTCAGCACTGCCCTGCAGTTACACGCCGAGCGGTATTGCCATCGCTGGGTTTGTAGCGTTTGTCATCCATGATCTGCAGCTCTCAACACATTCACAACTTCAATCATCACAACACTCTGGACACTTAATCATTATCTCTTTACAAGTAAGAACCATTAATGACTTCATGCAGCGGTTTGGATTAAGCAGATCAAGGATGAATTAACGAATTTGTACTGAATCGCCTGGGGAATCTATTGCATGATCAGAACTAGGCATCTTCATCTTTGGGGCTTCTTCAAAGTGCAAAAATATATTGTGCAATCAATCCGCGAGGCCCTGCCTCCTGGGGTGCAGAACGGTAAAGTCCCAGTCCCTGTTACACACGTACTGCACAGATCAAAGGTTGAGGGGAAAAAAAGTTAAATGCAGTTAGAATTATGGTAATAATAATTTACAGGTAGCTCGTTTTGTTTCTTTGAGGTGTATCTTTTTTCCTTGGGGGAAATAGTAAAGTATGGGTAAGTATCAAAGTTAGCTGAGGCTAAAATACACATAATCATTGTTTATTGTTGTTGTTACAGCCTACTAAACTCAGGAGCTGTATACTGGTAAGAAAAGAGACTTTCGAAGACAAATCTTCCTCATTTCATTGCTACCAATTTCTGTCCACCGGGAGATGCAAAATGAATGTGTTGCCAAGCCTGGGCTCCCCGCTCTCCTCTAGCTGATAAATTCCGCACCTTCTTTTCTGCAGCCTGCTGGCCGCTGGCTGGGGGTGTTATTAAGGCAGCGAGGTCCGCGATGCTAGGAACGCATCTATCCTCAACTACATTTTGGGCGGGACGGCTGAGGCCTGGTGGGGAACACGGAGGGATTACTCCGCTACGGCGTCCCTCCGGTAACGCGGAAGCTTCAGGCTGGCTAATGCTCACCAGGAGGAACGAGGAGCACGTGTTCGGCAGCCGCACGGGACAGGTGAGCAAAGATTACCTGCCCGCGCAAACGTGCACACCTTCGTTCCCCCATTGCGAACGCAGCCGTAAATTAATTAGCGCGAGCTAGGTGCTTCGCTAACGCGTGTGCCTGTTCACACACAACCACCCGGTGCCGGTGCGCAGCGCCCGGCGCAGCGCGTTCCCGCAGACCCGCGCTCCTCCTCTCCCGCCCCGCCGAAAGCCACCCGCCGCCCTCGGCTGCCGAAGCCGCCCCGGGGAGGAGGCCGGGACGCGCGGGGCCGGTTCCTGCGCGTAACCGCCCTAAAAGCCCCTGCAACTTTGCCAGAGCCCCTCGCCGCGCGACCCCGGTGTTAACT
>VZSF01000206.1:246618-268609 GCA_013398295.1 Chionis minor
CGGCCGCCCGCCGGGTCAAAATCCCCGCCGGGGGAGCGGGGGCGGCGGCTCTGCCGGGCGGGAGCTGCCCGGGGCCGTGTGCGGGGCCCGTCCCGCGGCGCTCGGCTCCCCCCGCCCCGCCAGGGAGAGGGGCTTCGTGGGTTCTCCCACATGTGGCTCCCACGCCCCCGGGCCGGCCGGAGGGGCGCGCCTGCCCGTAGCCCCCTCCCCGCCCGGCGGGAGCGGGACTGCCTGGCTTTGCCACCCGCCTCGAGCGGGGATGTCCCGTCTGGTGCCAGCAGGGTGGCGAGTGGTGGCACAGGCTGCGTCCTGCCCCTCTGGGGTGCACGGGTGGGCACGGGGCGCCCTGTCGCCCGAGAATGGCTGGAGCTTCGCTTTCGTGCCCAGGGATTAAGCTGGCCAGCAGCACCTCTCTGTGCCGTCCCACTTTTTAAATCCCATAAAGTGTCCCTCGGCAGGGACGCAGTTGGGTGGCTGGCTGCCTGTCCCACGAAGCGTGGCCATGGCCAGCAACCCTTGGTCCTGGCCTGCAGCTCCCACGCTTGGTGCAGCCCACGGACTGACGGTGCCTCCCTGGTCCTGCCCTGTAGGTGCCGAGCTGAGGCCCTCCATGGGAACCCTCTCCCGACGGATTTAGTCTGCGCCCGTGGCATTCCCCATCCCGCGAGCATGGCCCGCGTCTCCGACCAGGAGGAAGGACCTGGTGGGGGACACAGTGAGTTCAGCGACATCATTAAGTCTAGATCAGGTAAGCTGTCGAGAGAAACGGCATTTTCCTGTTTTCTCCTCAATGCGTAGCTTCTGACTTCAGCTTGCGTTTTTAAACAGCGTGATTTTCCAACTTTTTTTTGGTAGTACAGTGAGCGACTGAGGCTGTTCGTGCAGCTGTCCTACAATGAAGTAATAGTAATTGTAGATCTCTGGAGTTTTTTGACAGTGTTTGTTTGGGATCCACCTCATGCATTATAATTACCTCTGCTTTTGTAAATAACCATGTGCTTAAAGCGCTCTTATGCAACCTAGCGTTGGCAGCTTTTGTGTTTATTCTCAGATGCTGAAAATGGCAACTGTGGCCGCAATACTGCACCTCCTAAAAGTGCATCGTGGTAGTACTCGTGCAGTAAATTAATGTGCTTCCTCCTTAATGTAAAACAGTTGTCTAAGGCTACTTGCTCAGGCATTTCCTCTAGCAAAACATTCATGTAACAGATCCGAAGGTTATTGGAAAAACATGGGAGTTTTTTGTTGTTGTATGTTTGAGTCTTCTGAGGCTCTGACAGCTGCTGGGGTGGGTAGGGAGATACCTCATTTTAGCGGGGAAGAGAGGAGGCTTTGGAAGGGCAGAAGTGAGTTGTGTTTGTACCTTGAGAGAAATCTGCGCTACATCCAGAGACTGGCTGCTCGCTTCTTTGGCCTCAAAGGCTCTCTTTTCTCTCTTAAATGCAAAACACTTCAGTTGTCAAAAGACTTTCCTTCGATATCTGAAAAGTAGCAGAGTACGTTTTTCAAATGTTCCGTGCATTAAAAACTCCTCGGTTGTTGGTGGTTTGATATATTATGTAGGATGTGGGTCTGAACCTGGATCCCATTGATGTTTGAATAGCTTGTTTCTTAGACCTCCTCTTTCTGAGGAAGAACAGCTTTGGTGGAGGCAGTCTTCCTCTTAACTTCTGGAAGTTCAGTTTATGAAACAAAAATGCTTGTGGTTTTCCATCTTGAATTTTGTAGTGTTGGTTTACATTTTCTGCTATTATTTTGAAACCTCTGGACATAACTTTATTTGATTATAAGCATGTAGACAGCCTCTAAGGGTTTTGAGTTTGGGGATGACTTGCAAACTGTTTGTATGTATGTGTGCAAGTACTACAGTTTCATAGGGTGTCTGAGGAGACATGGCTGTACTTGAGGTTTTCCTTGGATGAACAAATTGTGCAGTAAGTTCTGTTGTTTTGGTTGGGGTGTACGATTGTAAATCTCCTGTTACAACCGCTTTAATTTTCTTCATATCTGTTAATGAGAAAATGATCTATATTCTAATACTCATAAGGCTAAAAGACTTGTGCATTAAATTAAAAATAGTGAATGAAGACTGATCTTAAATAATTCATCTTTTCTAAATAATATGCTGGTTTGGATCTGGATGTGTGATTTCTTCAAGTTGATTGCTGTATTGCATAGCTCAGATCCGTACCATTCCCTACAAGTAAACCTGTGGGAGGGATTTCCTAATGAAAGGGCTGAAGTTTCCTGAAGTACAGATGGTGGCAAATTAAAGGGTAGTTGTCAGGACTGGGGAAAAAATATTATAAGCTATGCTTCCATTTTTCCTAGGTATCTGGAAAAGAGAATGCTAATTTTGATACTTAAAAAGAAAACCTGGTTGTGGGTTGGCTGGTTTTTTGGGTTTTTTGGTGGTGTGGTTGTTTTTTTTTTGTTTTTTTTTTTTGCTAGGAAGGTTTCTTCAGCACGGGATGTTCTTTACCGTATAAGTGACTGGAGTACAGTAGAAGTGTCACCTTATTATAACTTACTAATATCAGGGGTAGCTAGGGGGCTGTTTGGGTCTTGAGGCTACAGAGAACAGAACCAGCCAAGGTTTAGGATCTTCACTTTCACTTTTGTCATAGAAAATGGCCTGTTTTTCTGTTTCTTGCTACTCTTCAAGTTCATCACCTGTGATATGGGAAATTTCTAACACTTTGATTAAAGAGAGCATGCAAATATTCATTTAATATTTCCACCCTGAGTAAATAAAATACAAAGCCTGCTTCTAGTGGGTGAAAATCTTTAAGTGATTTAATACATCATGGTATTTTTAATTGCCTATTCCTATGCATTTTTAAAATAAGAACATTGAAAACAGTTTATTCTTCTAAATAAAAGTAGTGATATATATATATATATATATATATAGTGTTCTGCGTAAAGATCACTTTCTCTCTGCTTTCCTGGGTGATTGTCTGTCTCTTTCAACATGTTGTTCATCTGTTTGAAACAGATCACTGAGCTGTCAGGATATTGTGGTTATTTAAAAACATTGGTCTTCTAAAAGTGGTGGTTAAGATATATGGCTCAGTCCGATATTTTGTTACAACTTGGAAAACAATGATCATTTGGAATGCAGGAATCTTTCGGAGGTCAGCCCTTAACAGAGAGTGGTACTGGTAAAAATGTTTCTAAATATTTGGATACAAATGTAAACTTTGGTCTTTAGCAGCCTGTCAAACTGAATATATTGTCTTCTGTAGTCATTGCTGCTTTAGTTATCTTGCTTTGGAAAAGTGGGAAGCAGCTAGGAGGCCATAGAGGTGGTGCTTTTAATACAGTGATCGGTTATTGAAAACTTGAGCTTTAATCTAAAGTTACTTTTATGAGACTGTAATAAGACACATGAAGCTTTACTGCTGCCCAGGGCTGAGTGGTGCCCATCTATGCCTGTTTTTACAAGCAGAACTAACTATGTAATTTTTTTTTTCTTAATGACTTGTAATTGGGAAGCTACCAGCGTACCATGTGAAGGATATAGGAGAACAATAAAAATACATTAATGGCAGGTTGGGGGTTTTTATTTGTTGCTTCTGTGAAAAAGTATGTGTATCACAGGATTTCCCAGATGGGAAGAGGAATTTTGCAAGTATTTGATTCGTCCTCTAGGGAGTTCAAACTGAGAGGATGAAGGATAAAACAGTTTGGATGAAGATCCCTGTATGTTGTTGGTTATGTTGAAAAGAGTCTTTCCTTCAGTGGTCAGCGAGAAGACTTTCTATGAACATGCTATATGCTTCAGCTGTTGTAAGTGATAAATGCTTGATTATCCAAAGCAAAAGAGTTGTTTTTTCCAGTAATCTCACTTTTGTGACTTACAATACTAAAAAAAGAAAGTAAGGCTTCTTTGTCTTGTTCAATTAACACTTACTATTTTCTGTTTTGGATACGGCTCTTCTTTGATTTGATAGTTTGCTAGTGCTGCTCTACATGTAGCTAGAAGTTATTTTTGAAGACGCATCTTCTGCACTTAGAATAGAATATGCTGGTGACCAAAGCTGCCTTTAAAATAACTGTTGACTATGGTAATTATAAGGGAGGCTGCCTTATGTTCACAGAAGAACCAAGTATCTTTTTGCCTCCCTTCCTCCTGCACCGGCGGTGGATGCTGATGACTCCGAGCGTCTGATGGTTAAGGACTAGGGTACTTGTTCCTGGATGGTTACATTTGGTTTATAATTTATAATAAACATTTATTTAGCATTATTAGCCGGTGCGTCAGTATGATTGCTTGCTATGGAAAAGCAGTTTTCCCATTTTTACTTCCCTGTAGTATGAAGTAAGGTATATGGAGCTGATTTATATCTTTGAACGGCATCCAGTGCAGATAGGTGAGCTTTTCTCTTTGCAGTAGCTTTCAGGAAGGAATGCTGTGGGATGATTGCCTTACAGTGGTGAAAACAGCATTGTCATCACCGGTCTTGAAGAACAGATGAGTCTTTGCTATGATTAATTATGGAAAAAAGACAAACTCACTTAAAATCTGTCATGGTAGCTTGGAATGGTAATATATAATTAAACAGTAAGACATGACAGGAAAAACATTTCTGGAAGATTACTCTATGCCTCTGGTGCATTTTAAGATATGAGTTCCTGTCTAAATTGAGGGGAACTTAATTCTCCTCATCTACCTTTCATTTTTAATTACATTAAATATATTCGGCTGAAAGACTGCTTTGAGAAATTGTAACTTATTTTTGGAGTTCTTGGGCAAGGCTCGTTCTGAGAACTGCTGCTCTTGTCTGTCTGTCCCCATGAAGCAATACTTACTTGGCCAGCAGCCCCCTCGCTCCAGGATCTCCCTGCCCTGTGGCGCCACGTGTTGCCTTTGGAACCAGTTCCTTCGGTCGTGCCTCTTGCCGCCAGATCGCTACGGGCCAAACATGCTGCTTCTCATTCATCATTTTGGTCCTATTGGTGTGAAATGGCCAGGAGGCATTACCGTTGCAGGCAGACCCTTGGGATTCGTCAGGTGGGCTTGGAGTTGGTGTAGCTGGTTTTGCACCGTGTGAACTCTTCAGGGGCGTTTGTGCAGGGTGTGTGCGGACAAGGTGTTAAAACCAAGCGAAAAATTTGCTGCTGCTTATTTCTAGACACTAAAATTACTATTTTTCCAGAACTAAGCCTTTAGGTTGCTGTAGCCTGGCTCCTTTCTGTCGTTTGTATCGCCTCCTTTTCTTGGGCTGTCTGCTTGGCACAGATTGGATGCTGCAGTGAAGACAGTTCTAGGGTATTGCCTAGCGCTTATGAAATGGCAGATATATAAGTACCAGGCTGGTTTCTTCTAGTCTCCTGATTGGTAGGTGAAGAAATAACATATGCTGCTCTGTGTGTTTGAAGCACGACTTTGCCTTGGAATAGAAATTGAGGCTCCTCGGGGAGGGGGAAAAAAAACCACCAACCCAAACCATAAAAGCAGCCCATTGATTTGTGTGTGCTGTGCCAGGAAATGAAGACATAACCCTGGGCAAGAGCTGCTGTATGAGGCACTGAGTGTAGCGTGTTAAGTGTTTCTAAAGAGGTCTACAAGTCGGGATGGGGAGAGGCAGCTGCTGGTCATGTGTGACCCCTGCACCGATGAAGATCCCGTGGAGAGGGAGTGCCTAGGTGAGGGGCAGAGGAGGAGCAACATGAAGTTCCCAGCTCCGCCTCCCCTAGCCCTCTCTGAGGCTCTGCCCCCATCTCCCCTCGAGTCTGGGGAAGAAGGAAGACTCTCGTACAGTATCATGAAAATATTTTCATGTGCAAAGAAATTCTCAAAGTTCACAGCATTAGGCAGCTTTGCAAAGAGTTAGCTGAGCTGTGCTCTATGCTGTGTCATCCAACACCTCTCAGTGACTGCTCCTAACTTTCCTCCTTGCCTTGACTGTTCCTCCTAGCAGAATCACTTGTCCATGGGGTGTGTGTTGGGATTGGCTCTTGTGAGCAGGGAAGAGTAGGACGGTATTGTTAACATCTTTCAAATGCGACTAAGTGGGGAGACGGACTGGAATAGTGAAGTCAGTGTAGGTGTGGAAGGGCAAGGGGAAGAAGAGCACGTGGGCTTGAGCTGAACTCGTGTCGTTTTGGGACAGTACAGCTGCTCTGCTGCCAGGTAGCAGTACGGATTGGTGAGGTCAGAGCCCACATGTTCTGCTTTTCATGTGTTATACAGTATCCCTCCTTCAAACGGAAATGCACAATTAGAAGAGTGCAGCTGTTCTCACCCATCCCAGGAGCTGAGATGCTCCTAGCATGAAGCTGGGGAGAACGGCATTTATTTAGATGCCTTAATAACAGTCTGAAGAATGAATAACAGGGTTTAAACATCGTGAGGTGGGAGGGAGGAGTTGCATTGTCTGACTTCTTATTGTGTTGATGAAAGAATAAGTTTTAGTGCTCTGTGCTTGGTCAGAAGCCTGTTTTATATCTCTCTCCCCTCCTCCAGTGTGTTTCTGGAATGAAATGGGGAAGCAAGCTGAGCCATAATTTCAGAAAGTGACAGTATATCCTCAGAAGAAAGCTGGGATTTTTAAAGGTAGCAACAAAAATAACAGGCTAAGGAAATAGAATAGCCCTCTGGCATCTGTGGCTTTGACAGAAGACAATGATACAGCTCTGTTGCAAGCTCTAGTTTTGGGAATGAGGCAAGAAACTACTGACTTGTAAATATACACAGCTGCAAAGTCAGCGAAACATCTGCCATCAAGAAGGAGGAGCCAGAAGCTGCCATTTATTTATTTATGAGGATGACATCTTTGGGCCTCTTCTTTGAGAGGAGATCCAAACCACCTGATACTGCCTTTGGAAAGAGTAAAAGGAAAAACTTACTTTGATTGTTGGACCTGAGTTGGGCTCAGCCCTGAATAGAGGCAAAAAAAAAAAAAAGAGACAAAATACAAATAGTTGCAGTTCTCTTGTAGCCACTTACCAGTGGGACCAGCAGGTTGAGGCTGGTACAGAGTTTCTGGCCATGACTCCAGATGCATGTCCAAGCAGCTGGGAGACTCTGATGTGGCTGTGGATGGTGCCTGCAGGGGCTGGGACCAGGCTGGGTACTGGTTGTTGGTGGGGAGGCTGCCAGAAGATGGTCAGCCATAATGGGAGGGTGCAGGCACTCACGGTTCCTTCTGCCGAGGGCAGGGTTGAGTCTGGGTGTGTTATGGGCTGTGTCTTCCCTCTGACTGTCTGAGAAGCTCTGGATGTGAGCCCCAGCGATGCAGGGGAGGCTTGTTACCAACGGGGACACATCTGCAATGGTGGCTGTGACCTTCTTGTGAAGGTTTCTTGTGGTCAAAATGTGTTCAACTCTTTGATAACTTGCATTTTTAGAAATTTATTAATCTGTTGAGTGCATGGAACAGATGCATTAAACACATTGAGATGCTGGAAAGGAATAACTTGAGCATTGCCTGGCTAGTGTCACTGGTGGTTTCTCTTGTAACGAGGCAGCTGGGGAAGCATTCTCTAGCAGCCTAGCCCCTCTTCAGGTGTGGAGTCTCCTGCTGGATGTGGAAGAAGTGCTGAAGAGCTGCTGAGTCTTTAGCTGGTGGAAGACAAAGTGACTGTGTGTTTCAGTAAAAGACCAACTTCTGTCTCAAAACCGCTGGATACATGCTGATAGGAAAGGATATGGCTACATGACAGATATTAGATGTGTCACCTTAAGGTTATTTTGCTGATCAATACAGTACAGCAGTACTTTTCAGCCATAAATTACTGGTAATGAAGGTCCTTTCTGGACTTCAACACCTTTTCTGCTGACCTGGTGGAAAACCAGGAGGACCTGCCATCTAAAAACTCAGAAATCTTATAGTGTAATTAGACAAACATATAAGGACAGTCACTGTCTTATGCATTTAGCTGTGGAGTAACATGCATTTAATCCATGAAACAACATGCTTTGATGGGTCTATGTAATTCATTCCACAAATAACTTTAGTTAGTTCCTTTGTACTCTCCTTTGATTGGCTAGCATCAAATGTGGTTTTTGTTCCCCTCCTAGTTTAGATTATGGCAGAGGACCAAAGGTGGAATATGCTCCTAAAATGTTGTGTTACAAATTATTGATCAGAGAAAAGTGGTGTGATGGATAAGTTCTGAAATGTTTTGCTAGTGTTTTTTACTGTTATTAATTTACCATGCTAATCTGGATGAGCAGAGTAGTCTGTGCATGAATAACAAATGGAAGAGATTTATTTGAACATTTTACGGGAGCATGCTGGGAATAGGGTGAAGCCTTCTGGTTTCTATGTTATTTTAACAGTTATGTTATAAAATATGATTGTATTAAAAGAGAATAAATAAAGTAGCATTTAAATGCCAACAGACCAAGACCTTTCTATTCCCTCTTTCTAGGCTTTTACTCCTGTTATAACTTAATGAATAACAGCTATGGTCAGCATAAATAATTTCCAGGGAGTTCATTGCTCTCTTTTTCTGCTTTCTACATGTACGTCTTGTTCTTGGATGAGGTTTCTTGTGGAAATTCATGGGAACACATTGTGTTAATGCCGTGCCTCTTTCTTGAGAAAAGGCTTTGTGGAAGATGAAAGTCTGGTAGTGTCCTTCTGAATATAGTTTTGCTCTCTCTGGGATAGTGGTGCGTAATCTTTCTGCTCTGAATGCTTCTCTGCTGTGCTTAAGAATTTTTCTCTTGGACCTGGCCGTAGTGGCCTATTTAGAGCTTGGTGGTTTGATTTACTGAGCTTGTTTTTAAAAAAGGATTAACCAATTTTTAGATAATTTAACACATTGTTCATTCAGTATAGTGTTTATTAAGTTTAATCTGAGAGTTATTAAAGGTCATAGTACAGATGTGAAGTTTTCGCTCTGGTCTTTCTACTGAAAAAATACATTTGCATACTATATGATCTGTGCGGAGGAATAGTCTGCCTGGCAGAGTGTCAGACTCGTGCATTGCCCAGGTACTTGCGGGTGAGGATCCTGTTTCTCCCTGGTGTACTGAGGATGGGAGCAAATGTTCCAGGCTGCTGCAGATTCCTGGTGGGTTCTGGACCACAACTATTGCATCCTTGGGACTCTCTGTGTTCCTCCCTCTGACCGTTGCCTGGGTGCCTCAGATGAGGCTTCTCCCTGCCCCCCCAACTTGAGCAGTATTGTTTGAATATTGAGATAATTCAGGACAAAAGGACACTTTTAAAACCACCCAAACTTCACTCTTCTTCACTAGCCCTGCAGTGTTCTGGTTTTGCTGGATGTTTGAGAATTTATTATGGCCACGAAACATACTTTTAGAAGATTATGTTGCTATCTTGATAGGATAAGTCTAATGAAGACTATATTAATGTGGAAGTGAGTTTTATGCTGAAGTGGTGCACTAACAGCATGTCCAAAATTGAACATAAGAAAGAGGAAGGAAGAGTCCAAATGGGGTTGTGCCCACTGTCACAATTGTCATACCACTCTGTGTGTGTGGTTTTTTTTTTTAAGGCTATTGAAACCCAATTCAAGTTCATTATTTGCCCTCTGAATGTTAACAGAAAGGTCCCTCTTGATTATAGGAAAAACAGTATTAAAGGAAAGGACACTGAAGGCCGTCTCTGCTCTCTGTAATTTTAGTGAAGTGTTTTACAGAGTCTCTGTAGATGCTAGGCTCCTCACCTTGTCGGATCACTCTTTTCCCCCCAGTGAAAAGCAATGCATAAAAAAACCCCTCAAAACCAACAAAAACCCCAACATTGAGTAGAGGTGCAGTTTTAGCAAATATACTCCAGCTTTGGCTGGATCCTTCTGATCCAAGGAAAACTAGATCAGTTGAGACTTGCAGAGCTGTTGAGATGCAGGGGAGAAGTAACTGCTGCATCAGCTGCGGTGGTATCTGTTACTTCTCAGTCCTCCAGCAGAGCCTCTCTTTGAATGACACCTCTTCCGAGTTTGGAAAAATGCCTTTTTGTGTCAGAAGGATTAATGTACTGCCTGTATCTTCCTTACATGTCCATGTGTGCTTGGCAGGAGGCAGTATGAGAACCTGCTATGAGATCTTAGGACTGATGTCTCGGGGTTGTTATGTAGAGCCTCCTCTAGAGAAGTGACACGTGAACCTGAGAAGAACCAGATTTTAGATTTCTTTTTTAATCTAAAGCAGCTGTTTAGAAAGGTTTTCATTTAGCCTGTAATGAAGTAAGTAGTTCCTAAAACTTAGGAAACTTGAAGTTAATGAATTCCATGTATGTTTTATTTTGTTGTTCATGTTTGTTTTAAGAGGGGAAATAATTTCCATACTAGGTCATGAAGGCTATTTGTCTTTCCGAGCTAAGAATTTCCTGACTTCTCTGAGGCCTTCTCTTCTACCTGTAAACTGCTGGAGCAGGTTTTCTGTCACTATATGATAATAACCTTCTCTTCTCAGCAGGCAGTGTTAAATATTTCATCATTGTTTAAGGATAGTAGTTACTTTGCTTACATAGTGACTAACAGTCGTGGGTGTGTTCATCTCCATGAAGAAAATGCAGAGACAGAACCCACCTTTTTATTTTTAAAAACAACAACAAAACTACCCCAAAGCCAAGTCTTACTAATTTTAAATCCCCAAGTTATCTCAGGTTTAAAGGATCAGTTAATTTTGAGCAAGGCACGCAATACAGTTGTGGTGTGACAGAGCTCTTTGCATGTCATGGGGTACCATATCTGTAAACAAAGGAAGTTGTGTTCATGTAAACGTTTTACTTCCCTTAAGTGAGGGAGTGCAATGGGCAGAAGGAACAGTAGCTGGTCTGATGAAACGGGTTGCTTTTGGGGGGTGATCACTCCTTGATTGCTAGTTTGGGAGTTGTATTCCCTCTCAGAGAAACAGTGAAGTAATGCTGGGAACGCAGTGAGGGAGGTAAGGTCCTGTGGTCTAGCCTGTTTGAGGCATTGGGTGGGACAGAATCTTGGTGGTAACAAGTGCCATTTTCATGTGTCACACAGTATAAACCAAGCAGCCCCTAGAATAGACCAAACTGGAAGAGCATGTACTGGATGGAAGCAAACTCTCTGGTCTTCCATCTCCTCTTAGCACTAATGCTGGTCTACTGTCAGTTGTGAGACCGGGATATTTGTACTTCTCAATGTGAGCCTCCATGTTATAAACTTAAAGTACGACAGCCTGCTCTCTTCCTGAATGTATAAAGTTGCCTTGCTGTTGTCATGGTTTGGGCTGGACTGGCCGCTGAAGTGAATGACAGATGTTCTCCCCAATCTCTCTCATCAGGGACAGAAGGATGAGCGAAAGAGACTTATGACTTTA
Source organism: Chionis minor (assembly GCA_013398295.1). NCBI lineage: Eukaryota > Metazoa > Chordata > Aves > Charadriiformes > Chionidae > Chionis > Chionis minor. The sequence continues at coordinate 257,894 of VZSF01000206.1, forward strand.
AAAAACTGAACTACTTTAATAAAATATTAATAATAAGAAAAGAATGAAATATATACAATATATGTAAAACCAGTATCAAGCTCCCAGGATGATGATCATGTCACTGGCAGGCGCTGGAGAGTCCCAGACTGGACTCAGCAACAGATGGGAACTGGATTCTGGATGTGGATTCAGGAATGCACAGACTGGGATCAATGGCAGACAGACAAGAGTCCTCTTTGGATGCTGGCTGTTAAAGAAAGAGGCTGACCCTTTGATCCCTCAGCTTTTATACTGAGCATGAGGCAGATGGGGTGGAATACCCTGTTGGTCAGTTCTGGGTCACCTGCCCTGTCCGCTGCTCCCCACAGGTGGGACCCTGTCCCGGTTCCGGCAGGGACAGGGTTAATATCTGGGCCAGCACAGGTATTCCGCACCACGTGACGCATTCCCAGTATTTAGAAGGAGCCGGCCGGGGAGGGGAGTTCCCAGTTTGGGAGCAGGCGGGGACGGTCCGGGTCCGGTCGGAGCGCGTCAGTACGGTACCCCTATTTGTACGTTCCTCTGCCAGTGCTATTGTTGTTGGTTTGCCGGTTTTTCTTTGTTCTGTTAAATTGCCTTTATCTCAACCCACGAGTTTTTGCCTTTTTATTCCAGTTTTCCCTCGCCGCTGCGAGGGCTGGGTGAGCGGCCGCCTGGTTCTTTTGTGCTGGCTGAGGCCAAACCAGGACAGACCCCTCTACACTTTTCTGCTTCTGACCCTCCAACAGGACAAATAACAAAGATGGCTGTCCTTGGTTGTTATAGCAATATATAAGCAAGAGCCCCTCTGTGTCCCATTCCTTGTCATTAACTATAAACATGGGTCTTATCACTCTGGAAGTAATACTGTCTGAAAAATGCACCGCTAATTTCAGAGAGGTTAGTTAGAAGAGACTTAACTGAAAAGTAAAATTGCTGAACAGAAAAATGGTTCTGTTTTACCTCAGGCCAGGACAGATGCATATACCTGGTTGGACTGGCAGAATCTGGGGTTGAAAGAAGATGCAAAAATGCTTTGGAGTAACTGGAGTTAATACGTCTGATGAGATGTAGTGTGTGTGTGTTTTTTTTTTTATTTTTACAGAGGAAAGGTGTTGCGGCACATACAAACCAGAGATTAACGTAAAATGTGATGACAATATAGAGTGGCCACCTAGGTAATTTACAGCCAGAATGACGTTGTAATTGTTTGTGGCATTGATTTATTATCATTTGTCTTATCCCTGGGGATGATTTGTGACTGAATGAGTAATGTTTAAAAATAAATGTCCTGCTCAATTCCAAGTATGAGGATAATATTTGAACATGGTATGCAGTTAAAAATAATCACCCCAAATAAACTAAAAAGCCCCAAACATGTTTTTTAAAAAACATGCTTCCTTTCTTCTCAGTGGTTGGTTTTTTCTCTGTGTGTGTGTGTGGGTGCACTCTATTCCTCCTCTACCTTGTTCTTCAGCTTCATGGTTTTTCTTTGCGTTGGAGGAAGACTACAGTGACTGCCCCAGCGCTTGCCGCACGGCATGCGGGGGGAACAGCAGAAGAGCTGGAGAGCCTTTTTTTCCTTCTTCCTCTCACCCTGGTACGAGGGAAGGGTGGAAGAGGGACTGGTGTGGCTGTGCTGGCTCCCGCTGCCCTGGGCCATGGTGGGGGGCTGTGTGGGGACCCCCCAGTTCCTCTCTTTTGGGCAGCATCTCTTCTGTGCTGCGCACAGAAGGCAGTTCGATGAGACAATCTAAAAATCTAGGGAAACATGGAAAATGTCATAATACTTTTTTCCTGCTGTACTCTCTTGCTTTTCTGGCTTCACCTCCCTGGCCTGGCAAGCATTTGCAGGGAGGGGGGGGGGAAAAAAAAGTGTTCCTTGAGGATTTAGTTGCTGCTCTTGATCATCTTCAGAGAAGATAATTCCAGTGGAGACAGAGTTGTTTGCAGAGATGTTTGTATGAATATTTTACAGAGAAGGCTTAGTGGAAAATGATCTAAGGGCAGTAACTGCTCAGGCCAAGATCAGAAAAAGTTTTGGGTACCTGATAAGGAAACTCAGGGGCCTGGTGCGTCCAGAGCAGTTGGGTAGGAGAAACGACCTTGGCTATCTACGAAGGGCCTAGACATTTTAAGGCATCTCCCTCAAAACTTGATTGAACAGCTACAGTTTGGTGCTAAGGTTGGTGAGCGGTTGCGAGGGCACAGCGAGGCTGTGTGGCTGGAGGCAGCTGCTAGGCCTCCCTCTGGCTGGGGCCCGTGTGGCACCCTGGTCCTAGGCCGTGCCCTGGCCTTCCTCCGAAACATGGCCAAGGGAGGGAGGGGCAGAGGGATTTGGGGTGGTGCCCATCTTCCCTGTAATTGCCTCTTAGTTAGAGCCGTCATGCTGACTTGTCACTCTTGAAATGCCCGTTCAAATTTTCAAAGGGTTCAAACCACTGACCATTACCCTGAGCCCTGGGCTATGGTGTAGAGTGAGATGTGGCCCGTTCCTGATGTATTGCACAGCAACAAGATGTGCCAGGAGGAATATGAGGGGCCAGAGAACCCTGAGGGCCTTTCTTAATAAGTCAGGTCAACCCCAACATGTTCTGGGGGAGAGAGTGTTTGTAAGCAGTTCTTCACTAGAGATGTACTGCTTGATGACCGTTTCTAAGGAGTAAGGCCAAAAAGAGGCGTTAACAAGCTTGTCCATCTGCTGAAGCTGACAGTGAGACATCAGTACCAAAACTTGGTGCTGAAAGATGCTGGTCTAAGTTGAAGAGCAGGCTTGTGTGAGCCTTGATATTTTTCCCAGGAGAAAGATGTTGTAAGGTCATCAATCAAGAGCTAGAGAAAAGGAGCATTGCTCTCCTTTTCCCTTCCAAAAATAAAACAACCAAAACAAACCCTTGGGTTGCTAGTATAAGCAACCATCTGGCCACCACCCCAGTTGATGGTGGCAGGAACATAGTGTTATCACGATAAACAGCCCTTGTGTTGCAAGGGGGGTGGCCTGCGCACGGGGAGGGTTCTGATAGATTTTTTGAACAAAAACCCACTGCAGGAAAAAGAGGGATTTCATTGCTGTAATTGCTTACCCAAGATGAGATAATGATCCTGTAGTTTATGTCAGTGTCACAGTTCAAATAATTGAGATACTTGGAAAGAAGGGGAATATAGGGCTGTATATAGAGGGGAATTATGTCACCACATAGCTAATGATGGATCCTTTTGATGAAACATGGGGAGGTATGTTCAAAGAGCTGTTTCCTGGTGCTATCAGTGGGTTCTGAGCTCTGATGCACAGTATGCATAGCACAGAGCTTATTATCTCAGGCACCGTGGTGGCAAGTGTGCTTGGAGGGGCATTATGGAGAGTTATCCTGGTCAAATGCCTCCTAGCTTTATGATTTCTGCTTTGCATTCATTTATGTGGTGTAGTCAATCACATGAAGCAAACGGTGCGGCGTGCTGTGCTTGGCACAGCTGAGGTCTGATTCTTGGTGAACTGCTGGGTGAGGTTGCTGTCATTTCCCACCGGAGTCACGTGTGGTGTGCCTTGCTTCAGTAAGTCAGTTAAGGAAGAAGGTACCTGCCCCACAGAGGAATGCAAGTGTGGTACTTCTGCTCCAGGGCACTTTCATATTGCAGTAGCTCCTGCTTCTTGCAGCTACTTTAATGTTGCTCTTGAAACTGTCGCTGGTTCACTTGATACTGCACCTAAATTAGGGGTTACTGGGTTAGGTCAGGGATCACTCTAGCATGTAATGTCCACTTCTGAGGTAGAATAAACTTTCTTCAACACGAACTGGGGTAGAAAAGGAAGAGGAGCACATAATACCTGGTGGATCCCATAGTTTGTGGCTTAATGACTAGAGAACATAATTCAATGCCAACGTATTTGTGGTGTTCTGGGCAAAATATAATATGGGATGTAGTGGTTTCTTTGTCTATTGACTCGGCAGGATGCCTTTAGCACCGAGGAAGCTAACATGAAAGCAGTGAAGTATCCCAGAAACCTGAATCTTTTGTAGGCATGCCAGGTTTGCTCTTTGTCTCCCTGCAATATGATGTTGGAGTCCTGGGCTGTTGTATTTATCATTGAAGGAGTCAGTGACCTTTAGTTTAAGTGATTAAATTTAGCTTCAGGATGAAGTTTGTGGTTGACAGTAAAGTCCTTTCTGTCCAAATCTGTTGAATAGGGCCCTTGGAGAAAATAGGATCCACCACAAATCTCAACTCTGGAGCTGGTTAGGAAAAAGTAATTCATATTGCATGGAGGTTTTGGTTTTAGCATGGTTTGTGTAGAAAAGATAAAAGCTTGGACTTTGTTGCCAGTTGTTGCCTTGGAAGTCCTGATATGTTCTTTCTTCCACAGCACTGCCCTGCTGCCATAGGGGAAGGGGGAGCTGGGGTGGAACAGAAACCATTAGCTAGGTGGTGAATGTGGACTGTCTATACAATGTTCTGATAAATTGACTAAGAGAAATGCAGACTGCTTAGAAACATTTTGCTGATTCATTTATTTTCTGCACTAGTTCTTGCCAGCTTTGGTTATAGCTTCTCATTTTGGCTCTGCTTTAGGGGCTTTAACTTATACTTTTGTGCCCATATAGTAAAAATACCTGAAAATGTAATATTCAGTTGAACTCCCTTTTGCTGCCTGGGGAAAGAAGGAAGAGGTTAAAGAACATGAGTTCTCCTGATGTAATGTACTGTTGACAGATGCTAGTGTCCCATAGTGGTCATCTGAAATGAAAATTTATGTGGCCTAGGACTAGCGCAACTTGATTCTGAAACTATTCTGTATGACTTGTGTAGGTATAGGTAGGAGGAGAGAAATTTTGAAATGAGTTGTAACTCTCTGTGCTTGTTTCTTACAGTTTGAAAAGTCTGTCTTCTTATGGGTTTGGGTACTTATGTGCACAGAAATGACACCTCTTTTTCCTTTATATCAAAATGCACACAATTGTTTTTTTTCCTTCTAGTGATTTGAGGACAGAAGGCAGGAAAAGGGTTTTTGTTCCTCATAAGTTATGTCTGCCTGGTATTCTCATTTGCAATAAGGCTCCTTTCATACTATTCCAGCACTCAAAAAGGACCTTAACTTGCTATCCTATTAAGAACCTCTCGTTCTGCCAGAAAAATGTAAAGAAGCTGTAGACGTTTGGGGCTCAACTCTCATCTACAGTACAATGAAGAAAAGGAAATAATATATTCTTGGCTCTCCTGAATTGAGCAGAGCCAAAAGGTTATCAGCTGTCAGAGTAGATGAGTTGTAATTATGATAACTAATGTTACTGGAAGTCTTTAAAAAGCAATTGAATTAATTATATTTGATCTTGGTGAGAATCTGTGGCTGTTGGGATGGATTTTGATCTGGATCTATTATCTAGGACACAGTGCGGTGTAAGGAAAAACACCGTGTGAGAATTGTGTGGGACCTGTCTTTTTACCTGCTTTATATCTGTATTGTAGCATGCTTAATAGAGAATATATTTTTTTGCCTGTTCTTTTTATTCCTCTCCTTTTCGGATGACTAAATTGAACTCTGCTACAGTTTGGAATCTGCAAGGTATCATGAAGGCCTTTTTCAAAATCTGGCAAATTGTAAAATCTAATTTCGGTGAGAATTAGTGTGTGATATAGAGTTTGCCCCTTCTGTGTAAGGCAGATATAATTAAAAGAGTTATACAACATATTTTGCAGACTGTTATTTTTATACATAATTAATACACAAAACAGGAACAAAATAGAATTTCTTGTAAATTACTATTTCTTAACTAAGGCATGCTTTAACTATCTTAATCAAGTGGGACAAGATGAAGTCTTTATTATATATAGAATTCCTTCCTTAACAGTCTTTAGACATTTTTTCTACCCCCTTCTGCAGGACTTGAAATGACAAGAGTACAGCTGATGACTGGGTGCGTCAGCCCTGTGATCGTGTCTTCCAGAGTCATATAGTTTGTTACAAATAATCATCTGCTGTCTATTTAAATATTGGTAGTGCAAATAGGTAACCTGCTGCTGTACCATTCCAGTACAAAAAAAGTCCTCTGCACTTTTTGCAAAGTAAGAGCAAGCAGATTTAATTATATCTCAAAAATGAAGGGTGGTATATTAATACAAGGTGAGTGAAATTTTTCTTTGCTAAAAACTTATCAAGAGCTGATCCAACGATTATAATTTGTCTTTTTTCCTAATAAGCAGAACTAGTTAAACAAGTCCTCTCAGCTTTAAGTAATTTCTTAAAGTCCTATTTCAAGTTTCCTTCTGTAGAATAAACAAGTAAATTCAATATGAATAATTGTGTACTTAATTTTGAAAAAGATGACTTATTTTCAGTTACTGTTCAAGTAAGACTATATATTCAAGAGAGACTACTTTTAAATGACATCCTCAAGGAAAATATGTCTAGCTCATGTAAAGCTAGGTGAAATAATAGTGCAAAATACTACCTTGGCATCCAGTTCTTTGGTTTTTAATCTCTAAAATGAGAAAGTTTGCCTCTTGATGTTGAATGAAGAATGTGAAAAAAACGACATCCGATCTTCTATTTTTTCTTTCATGCCTACTCCTGTCTCCCAGACTATGTTTGGTGTCAAACAAGCCTGTCTGTTCCCAAACTTATTTTAGCTTTGAGCTGATGGGTGTATAGTGCTTGACCTGGTCATCAGCTGAGGAAGATGTGGATGGCTATGTTTAGCCTTCCTTAGCTTCCCTGCTTAGCTGTATGTCAAGTCATAAGCTCTTGTGATAGTCTTTCAGTGTTTTTTGTCAGGACTTGAGGGATTCTTGAAGGATAGGATGGTCATCTTTGCCCCCTTGCAACTATTTGTACAGAAATTCATCCTGATGTGATTTTCTTTTTTTAGGTCTGTCTTTGAAATGCTGGGTTAAAAGATGTGGAAGCACTAGCCAAAGGGAGCTTTATGCTCCATCTACAAGATGGAGTTCCTGCCTTACCCTAGGCAACTAAATAGCAAGGTGTAAAAGCATCCTGGGATGGCCAGCATAACTTGCTTTTTCTTGGGATTCCCCCCCCATTGTAGTGGAACTTTGCTGAATTGTCAGAAACATTTGTAGAACTTGATCTTGCATTTCTGTTCCAGGGCAGAGCATTAGCACAGTGAGCTAAGCACATAAGTGGCCGTGCAGCTACGGAAGCATGTTCCCTTATGGCAGTTACTCAAGAATATCTTTGAATATTTATATGGTGAATTAACACCATAGTGTAGAGGAGGTTTGGCAGAAAATCTTTCAGGATCTTACAAGCTGCTCCATGCAATGTTAGTGGTTTCTTTGCAAAAGTGCATATTAAAAAAAAAAAAGCACATATAAAATATGCTGAATAAGGATGTTGAGAGTTGAATCTGGCAACGTGAGACTTTTGCAAAGGCATCTTGTTTTATGGATTGTCATTTATTCGATCAGCCCTTTATTTTTAAAACTGCTTACACAGGGGAAAACTTGGTACTTCCTTCAATGAATATCTATGTTTCACTGAAATTCAAGTAGCTGTATTTTGTAAACGTTATTAAAGGTTTTTCATAAATTGCAAGTTGACCACAGCTTTGATAAATCTGTTGTTCTGTTCTGAGTTGTTGGTGGCATTAATGTGCTGAAGAAGCAAAGGTTCTCTCTTTCTAGTTGAAGTGAAATCCTTCATTTTATGGAGAGATTTGAAGAGCGCTTGCTTCCTTTGCTTAATTTTTCCAAGCTGACTTTCCTCTGAGAATGGCCTCGTTCTCCCATGGCAATGTGCCTGGCTGGAGGGGGTGCCTGTGTTAGGGATGAGGAATAATTCACTTTGAAGAACAAAGTAAGACAAATCTAGAGGAGTGATGGAGATTGTAAAAGTCAGAACAACGGGGCTGGCTGTTAGAAATGACTTGATTTACAGGAGCTGTGGTGTTGCCAGGTGAAATTCTTCAATTGCATAAGGGGAGAGTAATTCCAGCTTAGCACCCACCTGGATTCCTCCATGCATGGGTCACACCTGACCCACTGCTCCACATCACCCACTGCAGGATGCATGGCAGTTAACTCATGGGCACGGCAATGTGCTCAATGAAACACCAGCTGTGCTACGAAAGGTTGAGGGAGAAATTATCTGTGCAGATCTTTTCAGGTGGGAAGGTAGGGCTAAGCTTAATTGTGTGTAAGCAATTAAAATTCATGACAGGTCAGGATATTATACCCTCCACTAGTCATTTCTTCATTAACCAGACTCATGCAAATATAACACTCTGTTAAAATTTAACCCCAAGAGATGACTCCTCGGCGAGCTTTCTAGTCTGTAAGGATCAGTGTTGATGCATAAAAATGGGGAGTAGGTGGAAATGCTTGAAATGCCTTGGAAGCCTCTTCCAACTTAATATAAAAGCACAATGGCTGGGGAAAAAAAAAGGTTTCTGCACATAACATGAAGTGTTTAATAAGCAGTTGAGTAGCGGGTGTTGGGCGATGGAACTAGATGACAGAAGTTGTGTGCTTGTAGTGTGTTTAAAGTACCTGCTAGTGAATTTGGATGCACTTTATTTAAGAATCCCCTCGTTTTGTTTTGTGGTTTAATCTAGGTACTAGATTTTAGTATGGCTAATTTTTTTTCCTTGAGTGAGATGTCCTTCCACCCTTCTATGCCCTCTCCCCACACCTTCTTATTTCTTATAGTCATTTCTGTTGAGAAACAGTAGTAGTAAATAAACAACTGTAACTCCATATGTGTAGCTTTCCTGAACTTGGTTCCTAGTTGGTGGAATTTCTCGGACCACTGAATTGCTTTAAAAACCTCGTAGTATCAGTTAGGTGCAATCTGTCAGTAGAGCCCACTGCCCGTAATAGTCCATCTGTCTTGTGACCAGTCTGAATGCGGTGTCTTTGGTTCCTTATGTCAATGACCCTGTGTATTTTAAAGGTTTAATCTTTATCTTTATTATGTTTTTCAACCTACGCAGCTCCTTATATCAGAGCCGTCATATCAAACAGATCTTTTATCCTGTTAAGGGAGAGTGTTCTTTATGATGCGCATCTGCCTTGAAATGTGAAGTGCTAAAGACTTCTTTATGCTATAATCTCGGGGCACCGTAGCACAATGGCAGCTATTGCTATTTTTTTTTCTTTAAGGCATTGCTTTCTCTGCAGATGATGCCTGTTTATACTGCAGACTAGTGTTGGGGTTTTTTTTCCTTATTTCTTAATCAGAAGGGAAAACTGTCAAATCAGTGTTCGGTCTTTGCCTCTCTTCTGCACAATTGATTGTCACAGACCTTGGGCTGGGTTCTCCATAACTCAGATCTGTGCCTTTGTCAGGGCAAATATCAAGAACATCCAGGAGGATCACCCTTGATCTTTAGCACTGTAGTTTAGTCTTCTTCAAGAAAACAAACAAAGAAATCATAAACGAAACAAACAAAAACTTGCCCTGATTTCCTGCTCCATTCTGTTTTTTCATTGCAATTGTGGACTGATGCCTTCAAAACTGAAAGAAGATAGAACTTTCAAAAATCATGTTCCTAGAACTTGTTTTTTGTTATAACCAGTTACTCAGTAGATAAGAGTCCCCTCTGACTAACTTTGAGAGAAAGGCCACAAGATTTCTGCTAAGTGTCAGGAATGGGTTAAATAAAATACCAAATATTACATATGTTAGTCCAGGATAAGCAAGGTGATGAGTTGTACCCACTGAAGTTATTTTAAGGGCTGGGGAATGCGGATGAGAGTTCCAGGGAAGAAAAGAACGTTCCTGAAGAAATAGATTTCATGAGTTTCAGCCCTCGGGGAATGACATATTTTAAAAAATGCTCCTGTTCTTGCCCCTCCCTCTCATAAAAATGAATGGTAAGGTAAATAAAAATGTGACTACACACCTCTAGCTTGAGTGTTTCTTCCTGATGTACAAAAAGCACAGCCACAAAATAAGGCAGTGTTTTTAAGCGATGGAACAAGATGCAGTGGGGTTGGGTTTTTGTCATCTTTGTTGTATCTGTTTAAAGATGAGAGGCAGAGGTATATGTAGATGTTTATGCCTGTGCACACGTATATACCCAGACGTATATATCTCCCTTCTGGGACTTCCATTTGGAAATGGTGAAATTCCTGAGAAATTATGCAGCCCTTTGAAGTTGAGAATAATTATACAGCCATGTGCGGATCTGAGATTTTTCGTTAGAAGTCTGTCTAATGAGGTGTTTCCAGTTGGTAGCTTGGAAGGATGGGTGTCTGTTTGTACTAAAGCGTGTGTCTGCGCTCCCTCCATCATGTCCTGGGGTGGGAATTCTTGCAACCTATCCTGACACTAACACCTACCCACCCCCCACCCCTCCCATACCAGCTGGTGGCAGAGGCAGCTTTTCTACGTCCAGCCCCAGTTGTCCCCCCTGACCCTCAAGGGAGACTTGGAGGCAGCCAGCAACAAATGTATCTGTACACACTTGGGGGTTTGTTGATGTGGCTGGACCATTCTTAGGGGATGGATTTACCTCCTTGTTGCATTGAGACTGTGTGGGGTGGGCTCCTGAGCGTTGGGGATATAGGAGAAGTGACTGTTGAAAACCTTTAATGATAACAATTAATAGAAATGTGGTGACTTGAGTTTTTTCTTTAAAAAAAAAAATCAAATTTGGTATAAGAATTAGTGTATGCTGCCCTAAGGTCCTTTGATTTTTTTTTTTTAATTTTTTTTTTGGTTTGGTGTTTTTTTTTCCTCCACACCTCTTCCTCCCCCCC